>JAUNZM010000481.1:175000-178983 GCA_033459285.1 Clamator glandarius | reverse complement strand
TAACCCTAACCCTAACCCTAACCCTAACCCTAACCCTAACCCTAACCCTAACCCTAACCCTAACCCTAACCCTAACCCTAACCCTAACCCTAACCCTAACCCTAACCCTAACCCTAACCCTAACCCTAACCCTAACCCTAACCCTAACCCTAACCCTAACCCTAACCCTAACCCTAACCCTATACCCTAACCCTAACCCTAACCCTAACCCTAACCCTAACCCTAACCCTAACCCTAACCCTAACCCTAACCCTAACCCTAACCCTAACCCTAACCCTAACCCTAACCCTAACCCTAACCCTAACCCTAACCCTAACCCTAACCCTAACCCTAACCCTAACCCTAACCCTAACCCTAACCCTAACCCTAACCCTAACCCTAACCCTAACCCTAACCCTAACCCTAACCCTAACCCTAACCCTAACCCTAACCCTAACCCTAACCCTAACCCTAACCCTAACCCTAACCCTAACCCTAACCCTAACCCTAACCCTAACCCTAACCCTAACCCTAACCCTAACCCTAACCCTAACCCTAACCCTAACCCTAACCCTAACCCTAACCCTAACCCTAACCCTAACCCTAACCCTAACCCTAACCCTAACCCTAACCCTAACCCTAACCCTAACCCTAACCCTAACCCTAACCCTAACCCTAACCCTAACCCTAACCCTAACCCTAACCCTAACCCTAACCCTAACCCTAACCCTAACCCTAACCCTAACCCTAACCCTAACCCTAACCCTAACCCTAACCCTAACCCTAACCCTAACCCTAACCCTAACCCTAACCCTAACCCTAACCCTAACCCTAACCCTAACCCTAACCCTAACCCTAACCCTAACCCTAACCCTAACCCTAACCCTAACCCTAACCCTAACCCTAACCCTAACCCTAACCCTAACCCTAACCCTAACCCTAACCCTAACCCTAACCCTAACCCTAACCCTAACCCTAACCCTAACCCTAACCCTAACCCTAACCCTAACCCTAACCCTAACCCTAACCCTAACCCTAACCCTAACCCTAACCCTAACCCTAACCCTAACCCTAACCCTAACCCTAACCCTAACCCTAACCCTAACCCTAACCCTAACCCTAACCCTAACCCTAACCCTAACCCTAACCCTAACCCTAACCCTAACCCTAACCCTAACCCTAACCCTAACCCTAACCCTAACCCTAACCCTAACCCTAACCCTAACCCTAACCCTAACCCTAACCCTAACCCTAACCCTAACCCTAACCCTAACCCTAACCCTAACCCTAACCCTAACCCTAACCCTAACCCTAACCCTAACCCTAACCCTAACCCTAACCCTAACCCTAACCCTAACCCTAACCCTAACCCTAACCCTAACCCTAACCCTAACCCTAACCCTAACCCTAACCCTAACCCTAACCCTAACCCTAACCCTAACCCTAACCCTAACCCTAACCCTAACCCTAACCCTAACCCTAACCCTAACCCTAACCCTAACCCTAACCCTAACCCTAACCCTAACCCTAACCCTAACCCTAACCCTAACCCTAACCCTAACCCTAACCCTAACCCTAACCCTAACCCTAACCCTAACCCTAACCCTAACCCTAACCCTAACCCTAACCCTAACCCTAACCCTAACCCTAACCCTAACCCTAACCCTAACCCTAACCCTAACCCTAACCCTAACCCTAACCCTAACCCTAACCCTAACCCTAACCCTAACCCTAACCCTAACCCTAACCCTAACCCTAACCCTAACCCTAACCCTAACCCTAACCCTAACCCTAACCCTAACCCTAACCCTAACCCTAACCCTAACCCTAACCCTAACCCTAACCCTAACCCTAACCCTAACCCTAACCCTAACCCTAACCCTAACCCTAACCCTAACCCTAACCCTAACCCTAACCCTAACCCTAACCCTAACCCTAACCCTAACCCTAACCCTAACCCTAACCCTAACCCTAACCCTAACCCTAACCCTAACCCTAACCCTAACCCTAACCCTAACCCTAACCCTAACCCTAACCCTAACCCTAACCCTAACCCTAACCCTAACCCTAACCCTAACCCTAACCCTAACCCTAACCCTAACCCTAACCCTAACCCTAACCCTAACCCTAACCCTAACCCTAACCCTAACCCTAACCCTAACCCTAACCCTAACCCTAACCCTAACCCTAACCCTAACCCTAACCCTAACCCTAACCCTAACCCTAACCCTAACCCTAACCCTAACCCTAACCCTAACCCTAACCCTAACCCTAACCCTAACCCTAACCCTAACCCTAACCCTAACCCTAACCCTAACCCTAACCCTAACCCTAACCCTAACCCTAACCCTAACCCTAACCCTAACCCTAACCCTAACCCTAACCCTAACCCTAACCCTAACCCTAACCCTAACCCTAACCCTAACCCTAACCCTAACCCTAACCCTAACCCTAACCCTAACCCTAACCCTAACCCTAACCCTAACCCTAACCCTAACCCTAACCCTAACCCTAACCCTAACCCTAACCCTAACCCTAACCCTAACCCTAACCCTAACCCTAACCCTAACCCTAACCCTAACCCTAACCCTAACCCTAACCCTAACCCTAACCCTAACCCTAACCCTAACCCTAACCCTAACCCTAACCCTAACCCTAACCCTAACCCTAACCCTAACCCTAACCCTAACCCTAACCCTAACCCTAACCCTAACCCTAACCCTAACCCTAACCCTAACCCTAACCCTAACCCTAACCCTAACCCTAACCCTAACCCTAACCCTAACCCTAACCCTAACCCTAACCCTAACCCTAACCCTAACCCTAACCCTAACCCTAACCCTAACCCTAACCCTAACCCTAACCCTAACCCTAACCCTAACCCTAACCCTAACCCTAACCCTAACCCTAACCCTAACCCTAACCCTAACCCTAACCCTAACCCTAACCCTAACCCTAACCCTAACCCTAACCCTAACCCTAACCCTAACCCTAACCCTAACCCTAACCCTAACCCTAACCCTAACCCTAACCCTAACCCTAACCCTAACCCTAACCCTAACCCTAACCCTAACCCTAACCCTAACCCTAACCCTAACCCTAACCCTAACCCTAACCCTAACCCTAACCCTAACCCTAACCCTAACCCTAACCCTAACCCTAACCCTAACCCTAACCCTAACCCTAACCCTAACCCTAACCCTAACCCTAACCCTAACCCTAACCCTAACCCTAACCCTAACCCTAACCCTAACCCTAACCCTAACCCTAACCCTAACCCTAACCCTAACCCTAACCCTAACCCTAACCCTAACCCTAACCCTAACCCTAACCCTAACCCTAACCCTAACCCTAACCCTAACCCTAACCCTAACCCTAACCCTAACCCTAACCCTAACCCTAACCCTAACCCTAACCCTAACCCTAACCCTAACCCTAACCCTAACCCTAACCCTAACCCTAACCCTAACCCTAACCCTAACCCTAACCCTAACCCTAACCCTAACCCTAACCCTAACCCTAACCCTAACCCTAACCCTAACCCTAACCCTAACCCTAACCCTAACCCTAACCCTAACCCTAACCCTAACCCTAACCCTAACCCTAACCCTAACCCTAACCCTAACCCTAACCCTAACCCTAACCCTAACCCTAACCCTAACCCTAACCCTAACCCTAACCCTAACCCTAACCCTAACCCTAACCCTAACCCTAACCCTAACCCTAACCCTAACCCTAACCCTAACCCTAACCCTAACCCTAACCCTAACCCTAACCCTAACCCTAACCCTAACCCTAACCCTAACCCTAACCCTAACCCTAACCCTAACCCTAACCCTAACCCTAACCCTAACCCTAACCCTAACCCTAACCCTAACCCTAACCCTAACCCTAACCCTAACCCTAACCCTAACCCTAACCCTAACCCTAACCCTAACCCTAACCCTAACCCTAACCCTAACCCTAACCCTAACCCTAACCCTAACCCTAACCCTAACCCTAAC
>JAUNZM010000481.1:0-165000 GCA_033459285.1 Clamator glandarius | reverse complement strand
CAGGCAGCAGATTGGGTGTTCAGGGGCGGGTCTGGGTGAGGGGGCGGAGCCGGCGTCTGGGGGGCGGGTGAGGAGGTGGAGCAGGCATCCAGGGGCAGGGTCGTGTGAGGGGGCAGGGCTGGGTGAGTGCATGGATTGGTTGTTTGGTGGTACTGCGTGGTGTGTGGTGAATAGGGGTGATGTGGGTGGTGGGGTGTTGGGATTGGGTTGCATGGTGAGGTTTTGTTTTGGTGTGGCTGAGAAAAGAAATTTTACCTAATTTGCATAATTAATTAGGTAATTGGTTAGGGGTGGTTAATTGTGGGTGTGGATGGGTTTTGATAGGGGTTTGGTGTCTGCATGGGAAGGGGGGTGGAGGTGGTTGGTTAGTTGTGGGGGATGGAAAGTGTGGTGTGTTTGGGTAGGTTTTGAGATGGGAGGGTGTAGTGGGTGTGGTGTATATATGGTGGGGGGGGTGTAATTTCCCTGTGTAGTAGTATATCTAAAAAAAGAATAAAAATAATAAGTATAGAGCCTGGTGCAGCCCTAGAAGTTGGGTTGGTCTCTGGGAGTAATTAATTTTTTTTTTTTTTTTAAATTTATTTTTTACTCCCAGAGACCAAGCCTGGTTCTAGGGCTGCTCTGATTCAAAAAACTGAATCAGAAAACTGAAGTTAAAGTTGAAAGGAAAGAAAAAACAAGACAACAACAACTGGCGCAACAAGAACGACCCTGACACAACACAACCAAAAAACATTTATTGTGGTGTTTAAGAGGAAAGGGGGTGAGGTTTCTGTTTCCTTTATTAGTTAAAAAGAGTAACAACATATTTTAAGTTACAAGACATGGATAAAGATTACAGAATTCAACACAGACACAAGTAGTCCAGTATACAAAGTTGGGGCACAATACAAGAAAGCCAAACAGAACAATATACAAAGTTGGGGCACAATACAAAGTCAAACAGACCATTACAGCAAAGTCAAACACAAGACAATAAACAAAGTTGGGGCACAATACAACAAAGTCAAACACCGAGCAATATACAAAGTTGAGGCGCAATACAACAAAGTCAAACAGAGCATTACAGCAAAGTCAAACACAAGACAATATACAAACTTAGGACACAAAACAACAAAGTCAAACAGAGCATTACAGCAGAGTCAAACAAGACAATATGCAAAGTTGGGGCACAATACAACAAAGTCAAACACAGAGCAATATACAGAGTTGAGGCGCAACACAACAAAGTCAAACACAGGGCATTACAGCAAAGTCCAACACAAGACAAAATACAAAGTTGGGGCACAATACAACAAAGTCAAACACAGAGCATTACATCAAAGTCAAACACAGGGCAGTACAGCAAAGTCAAACACAGAGCAATAGACAAAGTTGGGGCACAATACAACAAAGTCAAACAGAGCAATATACAAAGTTGGGGCACAATACAAAGTCAAAGAGAGCATTACAGCAGAGTCAAACACAGCAATTTACAAAGTTGGGGCACAATACAACAAAGTCAAACAGAGCAATATACAAAGTTGGGGCACAATACAAAGTCAAAGAGAGCATTACAGCAGAGTCAAACACAGCAATTTACAAAGTTGGGGCACAATACAACAAAGTCAAACACAGAGCAATATACAAAGTTGGGGCACAATATAAAGTCAAACAGAGCATTACAGCAGAGTCAAACACAGGAAAATATACAAAGTTGGGGCACAATACAACAAAGTCAAACAGAGCAATATACAAAGTTGGGGCACAATACAAAGTCAAACAGAGCATTACAGCAGAGTCAAACACAGGACAATATACAAAGTTGGGGCACAATACAACAAAGTCAAACACAGAGCAATATACAAAGTTGGGGCACAATACAAAGTCAAACAGAGCATTACAGCAGAGTCAAACACAAGACAATATACAAAGTTGGGGCACAATACAACAAAGTCAAACACGGAGCATTACAGCAAAGTCAAACATAGCAATATACAAAGTTGGGCCACAATACAACAAAGTTAAACACAGAGCAATATACAAAGTTGGGGCACAATACAACAAAGTTAAACACAGCAATATACAAAGTTGGGGCACAATACAACATACAATGTTAGGGCACAATACAAAGTCAAACAGAGCATTACAGCAAAGTCAAACACAGGACAATATACAATGTTAGGGCACAACACAAAGTCAAACACAGGGCAATATACAAAGTTGGGGCACAATACTTCAAAGTCAAACACAGGGCATTGCAGCAAAGTCAAACACAGCAATATACAAAGTCGGGGCACAATACAAAGTCAAACAGAGCATTACAGCAGAGTCAAACACAAGACGATATACAAAGTTGGGGCAAAATACAACAAAGTCAAACACAGGGCATTACAGCAAAGTCAAACACAGCAATATACAAAGTTGGGGCACAATACAAAGTCAAACACAAGACAATATACAATGCTGGGCACAATACAAAGTCAAACACAGGGCAATATACAAAGTTGGGGCACAATACATCAAAGTCAAACACAGGGCATTACAGTGAAGTCAAACACAGGGCAATATACAAAGCTGGGGCACAATACATCAAAGTCAAACACAGGACAATATACAATGTTAGGGCACAACACAGTCAAACACAGGTCAATAAACAAAGTTGGGACACAATACATCAAAGTCATACACAGGGCAATATACAAAGCTGGGGCACAATACAACAAAGTCAAACACAGGGCAATATACAAAGCTGGGGCACAATACAGCAAAGTCAAACAGGGCATTACAACAATGTTAGTGCACAATACAAATTCAAACAGTGCATTACAGCAAAGTCAAACACAGGGCAATAAACAAAGTTAGGGCACAGTACAGCACAGTCAAACACAGGGCATGACAACAAAATTAGGGCACGATACAACAACGCCAAACATGGTGCATTACAAAGTCAGGGCACGACACAACGGTACAAGATCAAACACGGTGCACTAGAACACGGTCAAGCACAGTGCATTACAGCAAAGTCAGGGCACAACACAATAGCGCAAGGTCAAACGCAGGGCATTAGAACACAAATAGTGTGTTACAACACAGTCAACAGCAAGGTCACACCTTGCAATACGGCAAAGGCAAACACAGGGCGCTACAACAAAGTCTAACACGGTGCAACACGGCACAGGCAACACCAAAGTCAAACACCTTGCAACATACAAATTCAAGGACTATGCAATACTACAAAGTTCAGGCACGGCACGTGAGTACAGAGTTAGGGAACGACACGGCAGTACAAACTCAGATGTAATGCAAGACAGTAGTAGAAACTGAAACGGAGCAATACTACGCTTTGACAGCGTAACACAACAGTACACAGTTAAACACACTGCAAGACAACAAAGTCAGGAGCACAACACCAGAGTACAGAGTTAAAGCACAATGCAACACCACAGCACTGAGTTAAACATACCACAACAGAAGACAGAGTTAAAGACAACCCAACGCTACAGAGTTAAACACAATGAAAGACTACAGAGGTACATATAGCATAACACTACACATTCAGACACAATGACCACTATATTCTTTTAGAGACTCCTCTGGCCGTCCCGAGGCGCAGCTCCGCAGCGACTCCTCTGGCCGTCCCGAGGCGCAGCTCCGCAGCGACTCCTCTGGCCGTCCCGAGGCGCAGCTCCGCAGCGACTCCTCTGGCCGTCCCAGACTCTTCTTACTTTTAGCTTTAAACTAACTGGCTGCAAAGCAAAAAATTACACACAGAACATTACACACGCAACCTCAAAAAGAAACCCCACCACCCCCAAACCGCATACACAAAACCTCACCCAGAAAACCCAAAACCCTCCTCTGGCCATCCCAAACTCTTCTTACTTTTAGCTTTAAACTAACTGGCTGCAAAGCAAAAAATTACACACACGACCTCAAAAAGCAACCCCACCACCCCCAAACCGCATACACAAACCCTCACCCAGAAAACCCAAAACCCTCCTCATTCTCCACCCAAGCATTCGACCTCCTGCCAGCCACAACAGGCCATCCCTCCTAGGACCCGTGGCTCCCCGGGAACAATGTTCCCGGGGGCCCCAAAAGTTAATCCTGCCTCAAGAAAACCTGGTCCCGGGTCAGTCTGCACCCAAACCTTGGCGATGAACATCGCCTCGCAGACTGGCCGGGACCGGGGAAAAAAAACCCAGCTGGGGGAAAAGAAAAAGATCCCCCAGGTGGGGTTTTTTAATTCTATTATCATTTTTTAAAAAGCTAAGTACCTGCAAAGCAAAATATCACACACACACAATCTCTAAAAGCAACCCCGCCACCCCCAAACCGCATATGCAAACCCTCACCCAGAAAACCCTCCTCGTTCTCCACCCAAGCATTCAACCTCCTGCTGGCCACAACGGGCCAGTGCCCTGCACCTCACAGCTGCCCAGGAACGGCGTTCCGAGTCACCTCCAAATTGAGCCCTGCCTCAAAGAAAGCTGGCCCCGGCTCAGACTGCATCCAAAACTTGGTGATCGACCACACTTTGCAAACTGCCCGAGACCAAGGATAAAAAAAACCCAGCCGGGGGAAAACAACAAACTCCAGCAGGGCTTTCTTTATTCTATTTTCAGTCTTGGGTCCTGACTGCCTCCGAAGGAAAACGCTCCATTCCGCACACAAATTCTATGGAGACAACAATATATGACACCCACCTCCACACACCCAGATGCTAATACACCTTCGCAAACACACCTCCGTACATCCAAACCCTCAACCCTAGACACAGTCAGACACATCACATTCTAAGTCCCACATATGTAATCCTAAGTACCGCACGGGCTGTAATGAACGTACTTGGTTTTGAGGTACTTAGGTCCTGCTTCAATAGCTCAGGCCCCAGAGCCTTGATCGTCGCTCCTGCGGCTTCATAGCTGCGAGGATTCTACTCTCCTCGCTTGCCTGACCTATGGGTACTTGTTCAGCAGTGTAGTATATGACCCTACGCAAGTACTCTGCATATCAGCATATTACCCACACAATATTTCTGCTGCGCTTCTGTTAATGTCTCTATCTTCATTGCCCTGGGCAGAGCAGTTCCAGCCAGACAAACACATAGAGCAGCACCACACATGATAGACCGATAGCAATCAAGATAGAAAAAGAAAAGTAAGGAGGATGACACCCAGACCAGAGATGCCATGGGGCAGGAAGACCTAAGGACTGCAAGAACAACTCAATGACAGTTCTGGAAAAGTGACCCTTACAAAGGCATATGGCCACAAGTGAAAGATGGACATACAAGAATCTGTGCCTAAATACTTTAAATGTAGGGAACAGATAAAAGAAGTCCCTGAAGAGGGGAAGAGGGACGCAAAAAGTCCCAGAAGAGGGGAAGAGGGATGCAAAAAGTCCCAGAAGGGGGGGGGGGGAGGGACGCAAAAAGTCCCAGAAGGGGGGGGGAGGGACGCAAAAAGTCCCAGAAGGGGGGGGGAGGGAGGGACGCAAAAAGTCCCAGAAGGGGGGGGGGGGGGGGGGGGAGGGACGCAAAAAGTCCCAGAAGGGGGGGGGGGGGGGGGGAGGGACGCAAAAAGTCCCAGAAGGGGGGGGGGCGCAAAATGTCCCAGAAGAGGGGAAGAGGGACGCAAAAAGTCCCAGAAGAGGGGAAGAGGGACGCAAAAAGTCCCAGAAGGGGGGGGGAGGGAGGGACGCAAAAAGTCCCAAAAGGGGGGGGGGGGGGAGGGACGCAAAAAGTCCCAGAAGGGGGGGGGGGGGGGGGAGGGACGCAAAAAGTCCCAGAAGGGGGGGGGGGGGGGAGGGACGCAAAAAGTCCCAGAAGGGGGGGGGGGGGGGGACGCAAAATGTCCCAGAAGAGGGGAAGAGGGACGCAAAAAGTCCCAGAAGAGGGGAAGAGGGACGCAAAAAGTCCCAGAAGGGGGGGGGGGGGAGGGACGCAAAAAGTCCCAGAAGGGGGGGGGGGGGGGGAGGGACGCAAAAAGTCCCAGAAGGGGGGGGGGGGGGGGGAGGGACGCAAAAAGTCCCAGAAGGGGGGGGGGGAAAGGAACACAAACAAGTCCCAGAAGGGGGGGAGGGGGAGGGACACAAAGAGAGACCCTAGAAATGAAGGCCAAGCATGGCATAAGCATAGAGAACATCAAGACCTGCAGAACACCCAAAGCACAGTACACATACTACATGAACAACACAACAACAGACAGGCTGGAACCGAACTGTCCAGGACATGCTATCTTTGGCCTGAGAAGTACCCCCTTTTGCCTTAACCTGCCCAAAGGCCTGCCTTAACCTGTCCCAGCAGAGTACTCTTTCTACACTACTGCTACAACCCCTCCCTGCTATGACAAAACACCTCCCTTCTTCCCAACATAACATCAGCCCCCATCCCTCAACTTAACTTTCAGAGGTCCGAGAGCCTGAAGCCACGCCTCGCAGAAGCGGCCCGAATCGCATTCGCTGTCGAGGATGGTCCTGCGGACACCGGGTTCCTCTACATCTGCAAGAAAACAGAACAAAAAACACAGTATCGACAGTCAGCTCCACGCTACACAGGGCCCAGCCTGTGGCAAATCCACAGGCCCGCGCTCCCACTCCCTGCTACCCGCCTGACCTCAAATACTCTTCCCGGTCCAAAAGCAGCCCAAGTGGCACCTATAAAACAAAAGAGAAACACTCAGCTGAGTTGCTCTGTAAAACTTGCCTCTTAGACATCTGTATAGACAACAACCTCCTCACCTCTCAGACCATTTGTCTACACAAAGCTTCACCCCTCTAGGCTGCATGTGGCTCTAGCAGAAGGGCGCAACACTACAAATTTAGGGCGCAACGCTACAAAGTTAGGGCGCAACACAGTGCATTGCAGCAAAGTCAAGTCAAGCACAGTGCATTGCAGCAAAGTTAGGGCACAACACTACAAACCCAAGTCAGGCACAGTACATTGCAGCAAGGTTAGGGCGCAACACTACAAAGCCAAGTCAAGCACAGTGCATTGCAGAAAAGTTAGGGCACAACACTACAAAGTTAAGGCGCAACACTACAAAGCCAAGTCCAACACAGTGCATTGCAGAAAGGTTAGGGAGCAACACTACAAAGCCTAGTGAGGCACCGTGCATCGCAGCAAAGCCTAGTGAGGCACCGTGCATCGCAGCAAAGCCTAGTGAGGCACCGTGCATCGCAGCAAAGCCTAGTGAGGCACCGTGCATCGCAGCAAGGTTAGGGCGCAACACTGCAAAGCCTCGTCAGGCACAGTGCATCACAGCAAAGCCTCGTCAGGCACAGTGCATCGCAGCAAAGCCTCGTCAGGCACAGTGCATCGCAGCAAAGCCTCGTCAGGCACAGTGCATCGCAACAAAGCCAGGGCGCAACACTACAAAGCCAGGGCGCAACACTACAAAGCCAGGGCGCAACACTACAAAGCCAGGGCGCAACACTACAAAGCCAGGGCGCAACACTACAAAGCCAGGGCGCAACACTACAAAGCCAGGGCGCAACACTACAAAGCCAGGGCGCAACACTACAAAGCCAGGGCGCAACACTACAAAGCCAGGGCGCAACACTACAAAGCCAGGGCGCAACACTACAAAGCCAAGTTAAGCACAGTGCATTGCAGCAAAGTTAGGGCACAACACTACAAAGAGTCAGGGCGCAACACAGTGCAATGCAGCAAAGCCAAGTCAAGCACAGTGCATTGCAGCAAAGCCAGGGCGCATCACTACAAAGCCAAGTCAAGCACAGTGCATTGCAGCAAAGCCAGGGCGCAACACTACAAAGCCAGGGCGCAACACTACAAAGCCAGGGCGCAACACTACAAAGCCAGGGCGCAACACTACAAAGCCAGGGCGCAACACTACAAAGCCAGGGCGCAACACTACAAAGTCAAGTTAAGCACAGTGCATTGCAGCAAAGTTAGGGCACAACACCACAAAGAGTCAGGGCGCAACACAGCGCAATGCAGCAAAGCCAAGTCAAGCACAGTGCATTGCAGCAAAGCCAGGGCACAACACTACAAAGCCAAGTCAAGCACAGTGCATTGCAGCAAAGTTAGGGCACAACACCACAAAGAGTCAGGGCGCAACACAGTGCAATGCAGCAAAGCCAAGTCAAGCACAGTGCATTGCAGCAAAGCCAGGGCACAACACAACAGTACAAAGCCAAGCACAGGACACCACAGCAAACTCAAAGGCAAAGTCAAAGACAGTGCTATACGACAAACTCAAACGCCAAGTCAAACAGTGCAACACAACGCTGCAATACAACCCCTCCCTGCTATGACAAAACACCTCCCTTCTTCCCAACGTAACATCAGCCCCCATCCCTCAACTTAACTTTCAGAGGTCCGAGAGCCTGAAGCCACGCCTCGCAGAAGCGGCCCGAATCGCATTCGCTGTCGAGGATGGTCCTGCGGTCACCGGGTTCCTCTACATCTGCAAGAAAACAGAACAAAAAACACAGTATCGACAGTCAGCTCCACGCTACACAGGGCCCCGCCTGTGGCAAATCCACAGGCCCGCGCTCCCACTCCCTGCTACCCGCCTGACCTCAAATACTCTTCCCGGTCCAAAAGCAGCCCAATTGGCACCTATAAAACAAAAGAGAAACGCTCAGCTGAGTTGCTCTGTAAAACTTGCCTCTTAGACATCTGTATAGACAACAACCTCCTCACCTCTCAGACCATTTGTCTACACAAAGCTTCGCCCCTCTAGGCTGCGTGTGGCTCTGGCAGAAGAGAAAGCAAAAACACACGTGCTCAAATACTACCCTAAAACAAAGAAGACCCGCGGTCTTTATTCCCCTGGTCTCGCTCCTTTACCTCGACTGCTGCCCACCTCAGGCACCGCCATCTTCTCCTTGTGCTTTGAGGCTTATGTGCCACCTGTAACACACAAACAGCAAGGAACGCTTGTGACTCCGTGAACTGAGACATGTGAGCTTTAACTGCTTCTTCGTGTAACTCACCGTTGCTGTCCTTTGCCGACAGAGCTCTTGTACCGGTATTCCATTTTGGTCATTGCTCTGTATCTCAAAAGAGAAAAAAAACCCAAAACGCAATTACTAGCTCTGTAGGTACAAGTTGCAGTTAACTGCTGACTCGGCAGCCGACTCCCTTGGCTATGGAATCTACCCCCGATCCAACTGCTGCCCCTCGCTGCCGGACCCGATGCCTCTGCACGTGTAAAACTCAACATTCGATAACTCACCCCCAAACTTGACAATAACTAAACATTTCCACACGCCGTTTCGATTCGGGAATACAGACTCTTCTTCACGCAATAGCCGGGCAGGAAAAAAAAAAAAAAGTTAAAATCAGATCTTAACAACCGCACGCACCAGATTTATTGCGCTGAGAATTTAAACTGCTCAACCGACGCTCCGGCGGCATATCCGAGATGGCTTCGGTCGTTCCCTCTGTGGCCACATAACCGACCAAAAATGATTCTCTTCGCCCCATATATCCATGGCTACTTGCTTTATAATGCATCGTATCGCCTTGCCCTTCAAAAACCATACAGGAATATCTAAACATAGAATTACACTGCTATCCTTCTGCTGACTACCGTTTCTTTAGCTCAGGCAGAGCGGCTCCAGCCACATACAAACGTGCGCGGACCGACTCTGCGCAGAAAACCGACGATGGGAAATAAAAAGGAAACTCGGTAAGAAGGACTTTCTAAAGAGAGCTGGAGTTGACCGAGATGACGTAGGGACTTACGAGAAAGAGTATGTTGGCCCTTGCAAAATGGAAGACCGGGCCCCTTAAGGAGACATAGCTGCAACTAGAAGGATGCGAGGCTGAGCCCCGCTTAAACACCTCAAAACAGAACACATAGGGAAGAAGTCCCACAACGGGGATTTAAGAAAATGGAACGATAAAGGCTTAGGATGCCGACGTGTCCCGCGATGCCTATGCGATAGGCGACTGACCGCAAACTGCCAAAAGGCAAGACCTATCTACGCTTTAAAATTGCGGCGCGAGAAGAGCACTGCCCGATCGGCACCTTACTAAGAACAGACATCCGAGAGTCTAGAGATTACGTGTGGCTCAAACGCAAAGATGACATCGAGACCTGCAGAAGATTTAAGATGCGGCAGAGTCTACCTACTATAAAGAACGAGACAGATATGGGCTGGAACCGCCCTGCCTGGCACACGCTAGCTCGGGGCTGAAAATTAAAGCCCTCTCCAAACCTGTAATGAGGCGTACTCTTCCCGCACAACCCTCTACCCTATGCTAAACCTGCCGTTCTCAACATTCTGACCACTTCACGGCCAAAATCTCAGCCCCTTTAACTTCCTGAGGACTACAGGCCCGAAGCCGTCCTTGGCAGAAAAACTCAAACCGCGTCGACTAACTGGAAAAACCCCACACCGTCACGTTGTCCTGGACTATAATCTGCCAAAAGAATCCTGATGGAAAACACGGTGCCGAGTCAGCATCGCGCCACGCGCTGCCGACATCTTGTACTAAACCCGCTGCAAAACCGCCGAGGCGTTCCGCTCACCCGTTCGGTGCCGATTCAAACGTTGGACGCTGTGGTCATCGCCCGGGGCGCTTTGGTCTGTCCCCTTCTCCTTCTCCCTACCATCCGGCTCATCTGAAGTGCTCTTCCTGTTGCCACCGTGGTCCACGGAGCACCTGCCAAACCAACGTTAAATACGTAACTGAGATGCCAAATACTACTTGACTCTTTGAGACGTACTTAATTTCCTCCTCACCGTCAAAGCCACGATAGCGAGAAGAAGCCAGACTACCTCATAGGCGCCACAAAATCCCGTGCCGTCTGCTTACCTTTCCTCTCCGCCGCTCCCATTGTAGGGACGTAACGGCATCGATACCCAGGACGAAAGAAAGATGAGCCGTGGAGATCCAAATTCTAGGAACTTACCAGACTTTAGTCGCAGGAGGGAATGATGAAAACTTAAAAAATAATAACCTTTACTAGTTTTCAAAAAGAGTAAACACGGAACACCTAAGAACACTGGACGCTCACAGCACAGCAATGGAGACTGGAATTAGGGAGGCACTCGGCCAATTAAAAACTCACAACGGTGGGATTTAACTGCTCTAAGACCTAAATTGGAAACACAACAAACAGGAAAAAACCACGATGAATAACAGGGACAAGGCAGCAACTGCTGCGAGAGATAATAAAGCAAATCTCACCGGTAAGTTCAGGAAAAATCCAAAACTCCGCTAAATAAGGGAAGCTTGTGCGCCCACAGACTGGATGAAGAAGAGTTGCTCAGCTGCAAACAGTTATAAACCAAAACAAGAACCGTCCTCTTACCTGAGAAAAGCCAGAGAAGACGGGGACAAAATCATGTGCTGCAGATAGGCAGCGAGTCTGTACCTTTAAGTAGAAAGCTCTCTGACATTTGGAAGGAAGGAGACGGGAAAGAGGCAAAGAAGTCAGTCAAGGAACACCATAAGTAGAAGGTACGAGGGAGCAGAGACCTCAGAGTCCTAGAGATTGCATTTTTTAGGGCAACTAAGACATCTGAGGAGCAAATTCCTCTGATAAGCGAACCAGACAATCGCTGCACGAAGGTCCAGACGATCCACGCCTCGTGTCTCGACCTCATCGCTGCCTGCCATCGGCTGAAGAGAGGCTAGAATGACAGAACCTTGAAGAGCGCTCGCAGCGGATGCCCCGACTGACCCAAAAAACATTAATGAACCCATCTCCCTTTCCCCGGTTCCAAACCGTTAAAGCCCTTTTCCACCCCTGAAAAGTCAAAGAAAGAACTCTGCTTTTTCCTAACAGAACCCGTGCTATATTTTAGCTCCTTGACCCTTATGCCTTGATGTTCCTTGGGAGCTGTGCGCCGGAGCTTTTCCCAAGGTTCACCCGGTCCCTTCTCTCCTATACCAGCCCACAGAATAGACTTACTCCCCTAGGCTAAAGTATTGAAATCTAAATTATTATCCCCCGTGAAGTGCCTGCTATAAACTATAGAGATTCAAGGATAAGTGCATTATGCCCCACAGAATGAGGAACAGCAACAAGTTGCTGGGCAACCGGAAATCCTAAATAAAAACAAAGTAACCAGGGAAAAAAAAACAACTGAGTGACCAAAAAAAAAAAAAAAACAAAAACCAAAAAAAACCCAAAATCTCTAAAGCACCCTCTAAAATGCCTTGCCCCCTCAAACACCTGATTGAAAAGTACTGACCCAAAACCAAATGCACATCAACATACAAACAAAAAAAAAAAAAAAAAAAAAAAAAAAAGAAAAAAGAAAAAAAAAGCTTACCCATCTAGCAAACCCTCATTGAAAGCTGCGCAGAGTCAAAACAGCAGCTAACCTCTGATCTCAAGGAAAACCAGAGGCTGAATGACCTCCCGAGGCGAGGCCGGGGGCTTATATACACCTGGGCCTTCACACGCATCACCTGTGACTGAGGTGTGGTGACCTCCCTCAAAGGTATAAATAGGGTCTGCGGAACAGCTGTGTTTTATTGACTCTACCTTACATTCTCAGAGACAGAGAGATGCTGTTACTCTGCCTGAAAGGATCCTTACCAGAAATAAAGGTATGTGTGCTTTCGCTGCGACGCTGCTTGTTGTGACGGTCACAGGACCGGGTAGCAAACTTGTTAGAGCTGGATGTTTGGGTTCCTTTCATTTACCGTGCTGCAATACTATTTTTGTTTTTTGGTGTTCCCTTATCCCGATTCTTTTTCTTTCTATGCTGTTTTCTCTGTCTTTTTTTCCCCTTCCACTCTTTAGTATCTGTCTGGTGTCTGTAGTTCTTTTTTTTCTTGTCTATCTTTGTCCCAATTGGCATTTTTTTCTTTTTCCTCACGATGTTACTGCTCTGTCCCTGGAGTTTGCTTGTTCTTTCGCTACACCTGCGAGTGCCTTGCCTTCCTGTCTCTTTTTCCTGCGCCTCTCTTTCTTTTTCTATTTTTTTGTATTGCTCACCGTTGCTGTTCCGGCTTCTCCGTTCGCTTGGTATAGTGATACTCCCCTTTACTGCTCCTCTTGCCGTTTCTGAATTTTTGTGCAAATCCCTACCCTTTTCTGCTATCCTCTATCTGTCTGTAGAACTCCTAGTTCCTCTCAAATGAATGGGCTCTTCTTTATGTACGCGTGTGGCTTTATAAGAGCCCTAGCTGAAATGTTCCTCTTAGCTTCTGCTCAGACAAGCGCCGCTGAAAATATTCGTGTGTGGATATCTTGAGGATGACAGAAGTGGCAGAACTTTAGGGTATTTTCTTCCCTCTTCCCCGCCCCCGCACCCTGTAACTTAGAGGCACGAGACCCTAACGGACTCGCTTTTGGTACGTGCCTGGGATTCACAGGCCCCTGTGACTGCAGCCTGACTGACGATGTTGAGACAGTGATAGATTGATTTAGTTCTGCGAGAAGAAAGGCCACGACTTTTGATAAAAGCACAGGCTGTCTCTGTCTTGGATGTACGTGTAGAAATTTCACAGCCTCTTTTCACATGTCTAAAGTCCGTTATTATGGTTAGCTGTTCTGTGACAGCTTTATTGTTTTTCTCAGCCTGGACGTTTTAGCCTGATGACTACGCGAAAGATGCGGCTGTATGGGATGGTAAGGCTGGTATGAGAAAGGCCAGTGGAGGATCGATGACAGAGTTGAAAATGCCATTTAGAGTTTGCAGCTTCGTTAGCTGCTGAGAAATTATCTAGTCTCTGTGATTTTGCTACCGTATCAGACAGATCAATGGTGTTTAAGCAATGCTCGATGCTATCTAAATGGTGCATTAGTGTATTATTATTGTAGGTGCAATTAACTTATGTAATTTAAATCAAGCTTCGCTATGCTACTTATTTAAAAACTCTTATTAAACTGCCAACACAATTTATTTAAGTTACCCGGTGACAGCAGAGAGCTTGGCTTTCTCGTTCTGCCATGCGTGCAGGGCACCCGGGCAGCGGTAGCACTGTTGGAAGATGATGGAAAGGGGTTGGGCCAGCACATCCGCCGGTACCCTCAAAACTTCCACCCAACAGCTGTGAGGGAACTGGCAGGTGTGCTGGCAGAACCCCTTTCCATCGTCTTCCCACAGTCCTGGATGACTGGGGAGGTTCCGCTGGATTGGAGGCTGGCTGATGTCGTGCGCATCTATAAGAAGGGACGCAGGGAGGATCCGGGGAACTACAGGCCTGTAAGCCTCACCTCAGTACCGGGGAAAGTCATGGAGCGGGTGATCCTGAGTGCCATCAAGATGCACTTGCGAGAGAACCGGGTGATCAGGGCCAGTGAATGTGGGTTCATGAAAGGCAGGTCTTGCCAGAGTAATCTGATCACCTTCTATGACCGAGTGAGACTAGACTCTTGGACAAAGAAAAGGCTGTGGAAGTGGTCTTCCTGGATTTGAGTAAAGCCTTTGATACAGTTTCTCACAGCATTCTGCTTCGGAAAATGTCCGCCTCTGGCCTGGAAGGGCGCACGCTCTCCTGGGTGAAAAACTGGTTGAATGACCGGGCCTAGAGGGTGATGGTAAACGGAGTTAAATCCAGCTGGAGGCCAGTGACAAGTGGAGTTCCCCAGGGTTCAGTCCTGGGTCTAGTCCTGTTCAATGACTTTATCAATCACCTGGATGAAGGCATCGAGTCCTCCCCTAGGAAGTTTGCAGATGACACCCAGCTGCGTGGAAGTGTCCATCTGCTGGAAAGTAGGGAGGCTCTGCAAAGGGACCTGAACAGGCTGGACTGCTGGGCTGAGACCAATGGCAGGAGGTTTAACAAGGCCAAATGCCGGGTCCTGCACTTGGGGCACAACAACCCTAAGCAGAAGTACAGACTAGGAGAAGCCTGGCTGGAAAGCTGCCAGGAGGAGAAGGACCTGGGGGTGTTGGTTGACAGCCAACTGAACGTGAGCCAGCAGTGTGCCCAGGTGGCCAAAAAGGCCTATGGCACCTGGGCCTGTATCAGGAATGGTGTGACCAGCAGGTCCAGGGAGGTTATTGTCCCTCCGTACTCGGCACTGGTGAGACTGCACCTCGAGTACTGTGTTCAGTTCTAGGCCCCTCACCGCAAGAAGGATGTTGAGGCTCTGGAACGAGTCCAGAGAAGAGCAACGAAGCTGGTAAAGGGGCTGGAGAAGAAGAGGATCAGCTGAGAGAGCTGGGGTTGTTCAGCCTGGAGAAGAAGAGGCTGAGGGGAGACTTCATTGCTCTTTCCAACTCCCTGAGAGGAGGTTGTGGAGAGCAGATCGCTGGCCTCTTCGGCCAAGTGACAGAGGGCAGGACAAGAGGGAATGGCCTCAAGCTCCGGCAAGGGAAATTTAGGCTTGAGATAAAGAAAAAGTTCTTCACAGAGAGCATTGTTAGGCATTGGAACGGTCTGCCCAGGGAGGTGGTTGAGTCACTGTCCCTGGAGGTGTTTAAGGTGATGGTGGATGAGGTACTTAGGAGCATGCCTTAGAGATTGCTGGGAATGCTAGGACTTGATGACCTGGTGGGTGTGTTGCAACAGCACCTGCCAAAAAAAAAAAAAACCAGTCAACTGAGTATCTACAGAGTACTTGGCTCTTGGACAACCCCCTCACCTTCTCACAGCGTTTGTTGACAAGAAGCTTGGCCTCTCGGAGTCCGCATGCCGAACCTGCAGGAAGAGATGTGCTTAGACACAATTCAAATACACTGGCAGCTCCCAGCGAATCCCATCTCCCGCTACCTTACCTTGACTGCTCGGCCACCTAGCCTCCTCCATCACCTTGGGCCGCCACGTCGAGGATGCGCTCCACCTGGAAACCACAAGCAGTAAAGGATGGCCGTACCTTCGCTGACTTGAAGACAAGTCTACGACAAGCGTTGCTTCCCACAACTCACCACCGGCGCTCTCCTCACCCAAGCCAGCTCCTCTGACACTCTACCTCTTTGCCCATTGCCTCGTGCCTTCAAAACAAAAACAAAACCCATTACCTAGTCATAAAGACACCGGTCGCCCCTTCCCGCCTGCACCACAGCGGAGCCACCTCCCAAGGGCACTCTACCTGCACGCAGCTCCGTCCCTGCCCCTCAGCACCCAGTTCACTCCTCTACCTCTGAAAAACACAACAGCAAAGTAGTCACCCGGACGCTCGGCAACGACCTGAGAATTCCAAGCCTCTGGCCTACTTTCACCGAGACCACCTCCACTGCGTATTACAGCCAGGGAAAGCTACACCACGACAAAACCTGAACGGTAAGTACCGCTCCCTTGCCATTCCAACTCCTTCGCTACTGCTCCCGCTGGCTCTGCCACGCAGTTTGGGTCGTCCCCCACCGTGGCTACAGGGACTAGCAGAAACTACCCTCCACACCCACAGCACCGAGGGCTGCTACTTCTGCAAAGTAATGCACGCACCTAGACTGCAACGTCTAGTCACGTCCAAACCTAAAGCACACGTCCGGGCCACTACACCTCTGCTGACTCTCATCACCTCCTCTACGCCCCAGGCAGAGCAGCTCCAACCAGACACAAATACACGCACAACACCAACACACAAGACCCACAACGGGAACCGGGGACAACAGAAAATTCGTGGTCAACCAGGAGGACTCCTGGATCATGCATGCCAATGGGCAAGGCAACAGACAGGTCTCCGAGGGAGAAGCTACGGCAGCCCTGGGAAAGCAAAGAACCGTGCGTGGTTCCCAAGATACGTGGACTCAACGGGCAAGATGAAGGGGCAAGAAGCCCCTTCATAAAACGTAAAGATGCGGAGGATGCGCGGAACAAGTCCCGGAACAGGGAGACAAGAAAACGGAAGATGGCTATCCTGGACGGCGAGGCAGGCTGCAAGGCCGCATCAAAAGATGACTGACTGGATGCTTCCAAAGCACAAGAGCTATCCACACTTTAGAAAAGCTAAGAAAGAAAAGCTGCACCCCATCGACACTGCCTTCATCAGTACGAGCATTCGGCACCCTAGACATGGCACCCAAGGCGCGTCTGGCATGCCCCGAGCACAAAAGAGGACATCAAGACCCACAGAATATTTCAGACTCGGCACGGGGACTGTACAAACTAGACAACGACAGATACAGGCTGGAACTGCCCTGCCCACGCTGGGTTTGGTCTCTGAAGTGGGCCCCTCTGCCTTCACCCGCCCAAGGAGGACTCTCTCCGCACAGCCTAGGCTACCCTCAAAACCCCTCCCTGCTATCCCCAACCCACCTCCCGCTTCCCAACTCTGGTCCCTCAACTTAGCTTTCAGAGGGCCACCATTGAAGCCGTCCTTGGCCAAAGCAGCTCAGATCTCATGAGACAAAGGAAATAATCCGTCAGTCACTGGCTTCCTCTTCAGCATCTGTAAGGGAAAAACCAAACAGAAAAACACAGTGCCAACTGGAGGCACCACACTGCTCGCTCCCGACATCTCGTACTATGCCACCTCACCCACTGCAAAACTGCCAGTGCCACCTGCTCACCTGCCCCTCGCTCGCTCAGACATCAGGAGTGGCAGCTGTAACGGCCTGGGGCACCAGCAGTGCCAAGTGGCAGAATTGCTCTGGTGCCGACGACAAATTGGGTGTCCCACACACTCCTCCACATGAAGAGCCAGTCTCCCCTCAGACCACCACCCTCTACAAGAGGCTCTCCAAACAGCACCTGCCAAAACAAAAAACACTCAGCTGAGTCGCTACAGAGTACTTTGCTCTTGGACAACCCCCTCACCTTCTCACAGCTTTTGTTGACAAGAAGCCTGGCCTCTCGGAGTCCGCATGCCTAACCTGCAAGAAGAGATGTGCTTAGACAAAATTCAAATACACGGGCAGCCCCCAGAGAATCCCATCTCCCGCTACCTTACCTTGACTGCTTGGCCACCTAGCCACCTCCATCACCTTGGGCCGCCACGTCGAGGATGCGCTCCACCTGGAAACCACAAGCAGTAAAGGATGGCCGTACCTTCGCTGACTGGAAGACACGTGCACGACAAGCGTTGCTTCACACAACTCACCACCGGCGTTCTCTCCTCACCCCAGCCACCTCCTCTGACACTCTACCGCTTTGCCCATTGCCCCGAGCCGTCAAAGCAAAACCAAAACCCATTACCTAGTCGTATAGCCACCGGTCCCCCCTTCCCGCCTGCACCACAGCGGACCCACCTCACCAGGGCACTCTACCTACACGCAGCTCCGTCCGTGCCCCTCAGCACGCAGTTCAGTCCTCTGCATCTGAAAAACACAACAACAAAGTAGTCACCCGGACGCTCGGCAACGACCTGAGAATTCCAAGCTTCTGGCCTACTTTCACCGAGACCACCTCCACTGCGTATTACAGCCAGGGAAAGCTACTCCACAACCAAACCCAAATGGTAAGTACCGCTCCCTTGCCATTCCAACTCCCTCGCTACTGCTCCCGCTGGCTCTGCCACGCAGTTTGGGTCGTCCCCCACCGTGGCTACAGGGACCAGCAGAAACTACCCTCCGCACCCACCGCACCTAGGGCTGCTAATTCTGCAAAGTAATGCACACACCTAGACTGCAACATCTGGTCAGGTCAAAACATAAAGCACACAATCGGGCCACTACACCTCTGCTGACTCGTCACCTCCTCTACGCCCCGGGCAGAGCAGCTCCAACCAGACACAAATACACGCACAACACCAACACACAAGACCCACAACGGGAACCGGGGACAACAGAAAATTTGCAGTCAACCAGGAGGACTCCTGGATCACGCATGCCAATGTGCAAGACACAACGGACAGGTCTCCGAGGGAGTACCTACGGCAGCCCTGGGAAAGCAAAGAACCGTGCGTGGTTCCCAAGATACGTGGACTCAACGGGCAAGATGAAGGGGCAAGAAGCCCCTTCTAAAGACATAAATATGCGGAGGATGCACAGAACATGTCCCGGAACAAGGATCCAAGAAAACGGAAGATGGCTATCCTGGATGGTGAGGTAGGCCACCAGGACACAGAGCAAAAGATGACTGACCATATGTTTCCAGAACACAAGAGTGATCCATGGTTTAGAAATGCAAAGAAAGGAAAGCTGCACCCCATCGACACTGCCTTGATCAGCACGAGCTTTTGGGACCATGGACATTGCTCCCAAGGCATTTCTGGCATATCTTGAGTACAAAAGATGACATTGAGACCTTCAGAATATTTCAGACAGACATTGCATGGGGTCTACACATACTAGACAACAACAAATACAGGCTGGAACTGCCCTGCCCACGCTGGGTTTTGGCTCCGAAGTGGGCCCCTCTGCCTTCACCCGCCCAAGGAGGACTCTCTCCGCACAGCCTCGGCTACCCTCAAAACCCCTCCCTGCTAGCACCAACCCACCTCCCGCTCCCCAACTCTGGTCCCTCAACTTAGCTTTCAGAGGGTCACCACTGAAGCTGTCCTTGGCCAAAGCAGCTCAAATCACATCAGCTAATGGAAATAATCCGTCAGTCACTGGCTTCCTCTTCAGCATCTGCTGGTAAAAAAAAAAAATCAAACAGAAAACCACAGTGCCAAATCCCAATATCGATCCAGGCTTTAGGAGCACGATGCAAGAAAAGTAGTGCCCGAACAACAGTGCATTGATAAGTACGAGCATTCAGGACCCTAGATATGGCACTCGAGGCCTCTCCGTCATGCTATAAAGGATCCTTTATTACAACGCTATGTGGCCAAAACTGAGAGGATGGACGTTAAAGAATCTCTTTTTAAATGCCTAAAGACACAAGATGCGTGGAAGATGTATCAGGTCAACAGGGATCCTTGAACCTTTATGACTAGCGATTTTGGCCTCCGATATGGGCTTCAAGGCTTCAGGAAAAGAGGGCTGACTAGAAGTTTTGAAAATGTGAAGCTAATCCACACTAAGGTCACGATGCAATAAGAACAGTGCCTAATTGGTATTGTGTCCGCGAGTACAGGCATTCGAGACCCTTGAGATGCTGCTCGAGTCATATGCTGCATTCCTTTAAAGCAAAGGAGACACCAAGGGTTAAGAAACACGAAAGAGAAACAGAATATAAAGCACAGAGCGCAGACAAGCTGGAACAGCCCTGCCTGGAACACGCTAGCTTTGGGCTGGGCAGTAACACCCTCTAGCTCTCCCTGCCCAAAGGGAACACTCCCTGCACAGCCCTCTCCCCTCGGCTCCTTTTAAACCCCCTCCCTGCCATTCCCAGCCTTCTCCCCTCTGTCACACCCCACCCCTGCCCCCGGCCCTCAACTTAACTTTCAGACCACCAGGAGACTTCCTCAGCAGAAACACACTCCAAGAGCACCAGCTCCCTAGGATGATCTTACAGTTGCCAGGTTCTGCTTTGCCATCTGCAAGAAAACCAAAGAGAAAACTAAAATAGTGCCAACGCTCAGCATTGCACCCATCAATGTCAGCACCTTACGTGACCTTACAGCTCTGCCTAACTGCCATGTTCTTCCAGTCACTTGCTCCACAGCAGTTCTAATGTCAGATGCTGCAGCTGTTTCCACCCAGAGTAATTAAATTAAGAGAATTACTGTCACACCTGTAAGAAATCTGTCCCATGCTCCTTCTCCCTACTACCCAGCTCATTTCAACTGCTCCTCCCATTGCCAAGGTGCCCAGCACAGTGACTACCAAGCCAAAAGTAAATACTATCTTGCCAAATAATACTTTGCTCTTCCAGACAGACTTAATTCCCTCCTCACAGGCAGCCCCACGATAGTAAGAATAAGCCTGTCTGCCTCCCCCGTGCCCCAAAATTCCATGCTGGCTGCTTACCTCTCCTCCTCACTGCTTGAGTTCTAGGACTGGTAGTGGCGATACGCAGGGCGAAAGAAAGATGAGCCGCGGAGATCCAAACTCTAGGAAGGTACCAGGCTTCAGTCGCAGGAGCGAACAAAAAGAACTTGAGAAAAGATTCTTATTGAAAACCAGTAAATATTATTAACGCAGAAGACCTACAAACACAGTGCACTCACCACCTAGCAATGGAGACTGGAGTTACAGATGCAGTCAGCCAATGAAATCGCACAACAGTGGGATTTAACGACTCTAAGACCTAAATTGGAAACTCAATGACCATAAAAAAATCACAATGGGTAACGTGGACAAGGTAACAACTGCTGTGAGCAATAATAGAGCAAACCTCACTGCTAAGTTCAGGAAAAACCCAAAACTCTACTAAATAAGGGAGGCTCGCATACCCACTGACCAGATGAAGAAGAGTTGCTCGGCTGCGAACTGTTACAAACCAAAATAATATCCAATCTCTTCCCCAAGAAACGCAAGGGAAAAAAGGAGCAGAATCCTGCACTGTAGATAGGTAGCAACCCCATAGCTTTAAGTAGCAAGGTCTCTGATTTTTATAGAATCGCTAGGTTGGAAATAAGCTACTGAATCATTGGGTCCAACCGTTTCTATCAGTCATTAAACCATGTTCCTCCCCACCTCACCCAAACTAGTTTAATCTACTTAAAAGCTGTGATGAATTGAAACCGCAACAAAGTCCTAAACTCCTGAAAAACCTTAATGACCTCCCGAGGCAAGGCCGGTGGTTTATATACCTCCTGGGCCTTCCAAGCCACCACCTGTGAATGGGGTGTGGGAACCTCCTCACAGGTATAAATAGGGCCTGGGGGGCAGCTGGGTTTGATTAACTCTGCTTTTCATTCTCAGTTAGAACAGCACTACAAAATGTCTGAAAGCACCCTTCTGAAAAATAACAGTCTGGGTGCTTTCCCTGCAGTATTGCTTGTTCTGGCAGTGATGGGACTAGGTAGGAAACATTTTAGAATGGGACTTTTTGGTTCCTTTCATTTATTTTGTTGCTATAATTTTTGTCTACTGGTATCCTTATATCTCTATTTTTTTTTTCTGGGCTCTTTTCTTTCTTTCTTTCTTTTTTTCCCCAGCCTTTAGCATCTGTTCTCTGCCTATACTTTTTTTCCGTTTTCCATCTTTGTCCCAATCCGCATTCCTCATTCTTTTCCCCTGCATTTTCACTGGCTTGATCCTTGTAGTTTGTTCTTTCTCAGCATCTGCAAATGCCTTGTTTTTCTTTCTTTCTCTCTCTCTTTCTTTCTCAATCTTTTTGTATTGCTCACTGTTGCTGTTCCAGCTTTTAAATTCACTCTGCATCCTGATGCTCTCCTTTGCTCTTTTTGCTGTTTCAGAATTTTTGTGCTAGTCCCTGTCATTTTCTATAATCTTCTGTCTGTAGGGCTCCTAGTTCCTCTCAAACGAGTCAGATCTTTTTGATGTTCACATGTGGCTTTATAAGATCCCTGGGCTGAAATGTTCTGCTGAGCTGCTGCAGCAAAGATCTGCTGACTTGAAGACACGTGCACGACAAGCGTTGCTTCACACAACTCACCACCGGCGCTCTCTCCTCACCCAAGCCAGCTCCTCTGACACTCTACCGCTTTGCCCAGTGCCCCATGTCTTCAAAGCAAAAACAAAACCCATTACCTAGTCATACAGACACCGGTCGCCCCTTCCCGCCTGCACCACATCGGAGCCACCTCCCAAGGGCACTCTACCTGCACGCAGCTCCGTCCCTGCCCCTCAGCGCCCAGTTCACTCCTCTACCTCTGAAAAACACAACAGCAAAGTAGTCACCCGGACGCTCGGCAACGACCTGAGAATTCCAAGCCTCTGGCCTCTGGTCTTCACAGAGACCACCTCCACTGCGTATTACAGCCAGGGAAAGCTACTCCACAACCAAACCCGAACGGTAAGTACCGCTCCCTTGCCATTCCAACTCCCTCGCTACTGCTCCCGCTGGCTCTGCCACGCAGTTTGGGTCGTCCCCCACCGTGGCTACAGGGACTAGCAGAAACTACCCTCCGCACCCACAGCACCGAGGGCTGCTACTTCTGCAAAGTAATGCAGCACCTAGACTGCAACGTCTAGTCACGTCCAAACCTAAAGCACACGTCCGGGCCACTACACCTCTGCTGACTCTCATCACCTCCTCTACGCCCCGGGCAGAGCAGCTCCAACCAGACACAAATACACGCACAACACCAACACACAAGACCCACATCGGGAACCGGGGACAACAGAAAATTCGCGGTCAACCAGGAGGACTCCTGGATCATGCATGCCAATGGGCAAGGCAACGGACAGGTCTCCGAGGGAGAAGCTACGGCAGCCCTGGAAAAGCAAAGAACTGTGCATGGTTCCCAAGATACGTGGACTCAACGGGCAAGATGAAGGGGCAAGAAGCCCCTTCATAAAACGTAAAGATGCGGAGGATGCGCGGAACAAGTCCCGGAACAGGGAGACAAGAAAACGGAAGATGGCTATCCTGGACGGCGAGGCAGGCTGCAAGGCCGCAT
The DNA here is from genome assembly GCA_033459285.1 of Clamator glandarius. Classification (NCBI taxonomy): domain Eukaryota; kingdom Metazoa; phylum Chordata; class Aves; order Cuculiformes; family Cuculidae; genus Clamator; species Clamator glandarius. Next base: position 141,778 of record JAUNZM010000481.1, on the reverse strand, counting down.
CAAAAGATGACTGACTGGATGCTTCCAAAGCACAAGAGCTATCCACACTTTAGAAAAGCTAAGAAAGAAAAGCTGCACCCCATCGACACTGCCTTCATCAGTACGAGCATTCGGCACCCTAGACATGGCACCCAAGGCGCGTCCGGCATGCCCCGAGCACAAAAGAGGACATCAAGACCCGCAGAACATTTCAGACTCGGCACGGGGACTGCACAAACTAGACAACAACAGATACAGGCTGGAACTGCCCTGCCCAAGCTGGGTTTGGGCTCTGAAGTGGGCCCCTCTGCCTTCACCCACCCAAGGAGGACTCTCTCCGCACAGCCTAGGCTACCCTCAAAACCCCTCCCTGCTATCCCCAACCCGCCTCCCGCTTTCCATAGGGCCACCATTGAAGCCGTCCTTGGCCAAAGCAGCTCAAATCACATCAGACAACGGAAATAATCCGGCAGTCACTAGCTTCCTCTTCAGCATCTGTAAGGGAAAAACCAAACAGAAAAACACAGCGCCAACCGGAGGCACCACACTGCTCGCTGCCAACGTCTTGTACTATGCCACCTCACCCACTGCAAAACTGCCAGTGCCACCTGCTCACCTGCCCCTCGCTCGCTCAGACATCAGGAGCGGCAGCTGTCACGGCCTGGGGCACCAGCAGTGCCAAGTGGCAGAATTGCTCTGGTGCCGACGACAAATTGGGCGTCCCACACACTCCTCCTCATGAAGAGCCAGTCTCCCCTCAGAACACCACCCTCCTCCAGAGGCTCCGCGAACAGCACCTGCCAAAAAAAAAACCACTCAGCTGAGTCGCTACAGAGGACTTGGCTCTTGGACAACCACCTCACATTCTCACAGCGTTTGTAGACAAGAAGCTTGGCCTCTCAGAGTCTGCATGCCGAACCTGAAAGAAGAGAAGAGCTTAGACACAATTCAAATACACGGGCAGCTCCCAGCCAATCCCATCTGCCGCAGATAAGGAAAGGATGAAAAAGTCAAAGAAGCTCAGAGAAGGTCAGGGAAGGATGAAAGTCAAAGAAGCTCGGAGAAGGTCAGGGAAGGATGAAAAAGTCAAAGAAGCTCGGAGTAGGTCAGGGAAGGATGAACGTCAAAGAAGCTCAGAGAAGGTCAGGGAAGGATGAAAGTCAAAGAAGCTCGGAGACAGTCAGGGAAGAATGAAAAAGTCAAAGAAGCTCGGAGAAGGCCAGGGAAGGATGAAAGAGTCAAAGAAGCTCGGAGAAGGTCAGGGAAGGATGAAAAAGTCAAAGAAGCTCGGAGAAGGACAGTGAAGGATGAAAGTCAAAGAAGCTCGGAGAAGGTCAGGGAAGGATGAAAGTCAAAGAAGCTCGGAGAAGGTCAGGGAAGGATGAAAGTCAAAGAAGCGTGGAGAAGGTCAGGGAAGGATGAAAAAGTTAAAGAAGCGCGGAGAAGGTCAGGGAAGAATGAAAGAGCCAAAGAAGCTCGGAGAAGGTCAGGGAAGGAAGAAAGTCAAAGAAGCTCGGAGAAGGTCAGGGAAGGATGAAAGTCAAAGAAGCTCGGAGAAGGTCAGGGAAGGATGAAAAAGTTAAAGAAGCTTGCAGAAGGTCAGGGAAGGATGAAAACGTCAAAGGAGCTCAGAGAAGGTCAGGGAAGGATGAAAAATTCAAATAAGCTCGGAGACGGTCAGGGAAGGATGAAAGTCAAAGAAGATCGGAGAAGGTCAGGGAAGGATGAAAAAGTCAAAGAAGCTCGGAGAGGGTCAGGGAAGGATGAAAGTCAAAGAAGCTCAGAGCAGGTCAGGGAAGGATGAAAGTCAAAGAAGCTCGGAGAAGGTCAGGGAAGGATGAAAGTCAAAGAAGCTCGGAAAAGGTCAGGGAAGGATGAAAAAGTCAAAGAAGCTCGGAGAAGGTCATGGAAGGATGAAAGCCAAAGAAGCTCGGAGAAGGTCAGGGAAGGATGAAAAAGTCAAAGAAGCTTGGACAAGGTCAGGAAAGGATGAAAAAGTCAAAGAAGCTCGGAGAAGGTCAGGGAAGGATGAAAAAGTTAAAGAAGCTTGGAGAAGGTGAGGGAAGGATGAAAGTCAAAGAAGCTCGGAGAAGTTCAGGGAAGGATGAAAAAGTCAAAGAAGCTTGGACAAGGTCAGGAAAGGATGAAAAAGTCAAAGAAGCTCGGAGAAGGTCAGGGAAGGATGAAAAAGTTAAAGAAGCTCGGAGAAGGTCAGGGAAGGATGAAAAAGTTAAAGAAGCTTGCAGAAGGTCAGGGAAGGATGAAAGTCAAAGAAGCTCGGAGAAGGTCAGGGAAGGATGAAAGTGAAAGAAGCTCGGAGAAGGTCAAGGAAGGATGAAAAAGTCAAAGAAGCTCGGAGAAGGTCAGAGAAGGATGAAAGTCAAAGAAGCTCGGAGCAGGTCAGGGAAGGATGAAAGTCAAAAAGCTCGAAGAAATCAGGGAAGGATGAAAAAATCAAAGAAGCTCGGAGAAGGTCTGTGAAGGATGAAAGTCAAAGAAGCTCTGAGAAGGTCAGGGAAGTATGAAAGTCAAAGAAGCTCTGAGAAGGCCAGGGAAGGACGAAAGTCAAAGAAGCTCGGAGAAGGTCAGGGAAGGATGAAAGTCAAAGAAGCTCGGAGAAGGTCAGGGAAGGATGAAAAAGTCAAAGAATCTCCGAGAAGGTCAGGGAAGGATGAAAGTCAAAGAAGCTCGGAGAAGGTCAGGGAAGGATGAACGTCAAAGAAGCTCGGAGTAGGTCAGGGAAGAATAAAAAAGTCAAAGAAGCTCAGAGAAGGCCAGGGAAGGATGAAAGAGTCAAAGAAGCTCGGAGAAGGTCAGGGAAGGATGAAAGTCAAAGAAGCTCGGAGAAGGTCAGGGAAGGATGAAAAAGTCAAAGAAGCTCGGAGAAGGTCAGGGAAGGATGAACGTCAAAGTAGCGCGGAGAAGGTCAGGGAAGGATGAAAAAGTTAAAGAAGCTCGGAGAAGGTCAGGGAAGAATGAAAGAGTCAAAGAAGCTCGGAGACGGTCAGGGCAGGTTGAAAGTCAAAGAAGCTCGGAGAAGGTCAGTGAAGGATGAAAAAGTCAAAGAAGCTCGGATATGGTCAGGGAAGGATGAAAGTCAAAGAAGCTCGGAGAAGGTCAGGGAAGGATGAAAGTCGAAGAACCTCGTAGTAGACCAGGAATGGATGAAAAATTCAAAGAAGCTCGGAGAAGTTCAGGGAAGGATGAAAGTCAAAGAAGCTCGGAGAAGTTCTGGGAAGGATGAAAGTCAAAGAAGCTCGGAGAAGGTCAAGGAAGGATGAACAAGTCCAAGAAGCTCAGAGAAGGTCAGGGAAGTGTGAAAGTCAAAGAAGCTCGGAGTAGGTCAGGGAAGGGTGAAAGTCAAAGAAGCTCGGAGAAGGTCAAGGAAGGTTGAACAATTCCAAGAAGCTCGGAGAAGGTCAGGGAAGGATAAAAGTCAAAGAAGCTCGGAGTAGGTCAGGGAAGGATGAAAGTCAAAGAAGCTCGGAGAAGGTCAGGGAAGGATGAAAAATTCAAAGAAGCTCGGAGAAGGTCAGGGAAGGGTGAAAGTCAAAGAAGCTCGGAGAAGTTCAGGGAAGGATGAAAAGTCCAAGAAGCTCGGAGAAGGTCAGGGAAGGGTGAAATTCAAAGAAGCTCAGAGAAGGTCAGGGAAGGATGAACAAGTCCAAGAAGCTCGGAGAAGGTCAGGGAAGGATAAAAGTCAAAGAAGCTCGGAGTAGGTCAGGGAAGGATGAAAGTCAAAGAAGCTCGGAGAAGGTCAGGGAATTATGAAAAAGTCAAAGAAGCTCGGACAAGGTCAGGGAAGGATGAGAGTCAAAGAAGCTCGGAGAAGTTCAGGGAAGGATGTAAAAGTCAAAGAAGCTCGGAGAAGGCCAGGGAAGGATGAAAGTCAAAGAAGATCGGAGAAGGTCAGGGAAGGATGAAAGTCAAAGAAGCTCGGAGAAGGCCAGGGAAGGATGAAAAAGTCAAAGAAGCTCTGAGAAGGTCAGGGAAGGATGAAAAAGTCAAAGAAGCTCAAAGAAGGTCAGGGAAGGATGAAAGTCAAAGAAGCTCGGAGAACGTCATCGAAGGATGAAAAAGTCAAAGAAGCTCGGAGAAGGACAGGGAAGGATGAAAGTCAAAGAATCTCAGAGAAGGTCGGAGAAGGATGAAAGTCAAAGAATCTCGGAGAAGTTCAGGGAAGGATGAAAAAGTCAAAGAAGCTCGGATAAGGTCAGGGAAGGACGAACGTCCAAGAAGCTCAGAGAAGGGCAGGGAAGGACGAAAGTCAAAGAAGCTCGGAGAAGGGCAGGGAAGGACGAAAGTCAAATAAGCTCGGAGAAGGGCAGGGAAGGACAAAAGTCAAAGAAGCTCGGAGAATGGCAGGGAAGGAGGAAAGTCAAAAAAGCTCGGAGAAGGTCAGGAAAGGATGAAAAAGTCAAAGAAGCTCGGAGAAGGCCAGGGAAGGATGAAAGTCAAAGAAGCTCGGAGAAGGTCACTGAAGGATGAAAAAGTCAAAGAAGCTCGGAGAAGGCCAGGGAAGGATGAAAGTCAAAGAAGCTCGGAGAAGGTCAGGGAAGGATGAAAGTCAAAGAAGCTCGGAGAAGGTCAGGGAAGGATGAAAGTCAAAGAAGCTCGGAGAATGTCAGGGAAGGATGAAAGTGTCAAAGAAGCTCGGAGAAGGTCAGGGAAGGATGAAAAAGTCAAAGAAGCTCGGAGAATGTCAGGGAAGAATGAAAAAGTCAAAGAAGCTCGGAGAAGGACAGGGAAGGATGAAAAAGTCAAAGAAGCTGGGAGAAAGTCAGGGAAGGATGAAAGTCAAAGAAGCTCGGAGAAGGTCAGGGAAGGATGAAAGTCAAAGAAGCTCGGAGAAGGTCAGGGAAGGATGAAAGTCAAAGAAGCTCGGAGAAGGTCAGGGAAGGATGAAAAAGTCAAAGAAACTCGGAGAAGGTCAGGGAAGGATGAAAGTCAAAGAAGCTCGGAGAAGGTCAGGGAAGGATGTAAAAGTCAAAGAAGCTCGGAGAAGGTCAGTGAAGGATGAAAGCCAAAGAAGCTCGGAGAAGGCCAGGGAAGGATGAAAAAGTCAAAGAAGCTCGGAGAAGGTCAGGGACGGATGAAAAAGTCAAAGAAGCTCGGAGAAGGTCAGGGAAGGATGAAAGTCAAAAAAGATCGGAGAAGGTCAGGGAAGGATGAAAGTCAAAGAAGCTCGAAAAAATCAGGGAAGGATGAAAAAGTTAAAGAAGCTCGGAGAAGTTCAGGGAAGGATGAAAGTCAAAGAAGCTCGGAGAAGGTCAGGGAAGGATGAAAGTCAAAGAAGCTCGGAGAAGTTCAGGGAAGGATGAAAACGTCAAAGAAGCTCGGAGAAGGTCAAAGAAGGATGAAAGTCAAAGAAGCTCAGAGAAGTTCAGGGAAGGATGAAAAATTTAAAGAAGCTCGGAGAAGGTCAGGGAAGGATGAAAGTCAAAGAAGCTCGGAGAAGTTCAGGGAAGGATGAAAGTCAAAGAAGCTCGGAGAAGGTCAGGGAAGGATGAAAGTCAAAGAAGCTCGGAGAAGGTCAGGGAAGGATGAAAAATTCAAAGAAGCTCGGAGAAGGTCAGGGAAGGATGAAAGTCAAAGAAGCTCTGAGAAGGTCAGGGAAGGATGAAAGTCAAAGAAGCTCGGAGAAGGTCAGGGAAGGATGAAAAAGTCAAAGAAACTCGGATAAGATCAGGGAAGGATGAAAGTCAAAGAAGCTTGGAGAAGGTCAGGGAAGGATGAAAAATTCAAAGAAGCTCGGAGAAGGTCAGGGAAGGATGAAAGTCAAAGAAGCTCGGAGAAGGCCAGGGAAGGATGAAAGTCAAAGAAGCTCGGAGAAGTTCAGGGAAGGATGAAAAAGTCAAAGAAACTCGGAGAAGGTCAGGGAAGGATGAAAGTCAAAGAAGCTCGGAGAAGGTCAGGGAAGGATGAAAGTCAAAGAAGCTCGGAGAAGGTCAGGGAAGGATGAAAGTCAAAGAAGCTCGGAGAAGGTCAGGGAAGGATGAAAGTCAAAAAAGATCGGAGAAGGTCAGGGAAGGATGAAAGTCAAAGAAGGTCGATGAAATCAGGGAAGGATGAAAAAGTCAAAGAAGCTCGGAGAAGGTCAGGGAAGGATGAAAGTCAAAGAAGCTCGGAGAAGGTCAGTGAAGGATGAAAAAGTCAAAGAAGCTCGGAGAAGGTCAGGGAAGGATGAAAGTCAAAGAAACTCGGAGAAGTTCAGGGAAGGATGAAAAATTTAAAGAAGCTCGGAGAAGGTCAGGGAAGGATGAAAGTCAAAGAAGCTCGGAGAAGGTCAGGGAAGGAAGAAAGTCAAAGAAGCTCGGAGAAGGCCAGGGAAGGATGAAAGAGTCAAAGAAGCTCGGAGAAGTTCAGGGAAGTATGAACGTCAAAGAAGCTCGGATAAGGTCAGGGAAGGACGAACGTCAAAGAAGCTCGGATAAGGTCAGGGAAGGACGAACGTCAAAGAAGCTCGGAGAAGGGCAGGGAAGGACGAAAGTCAAAGAAGCTCGGAGAAGGGCAGGGAAGGACGAAAGTCAAAGAAGCTCGGAGAAGGGCAGGGAAGGACGAAAGTCAAAGAAGCTCGGAGAATGGCAGGGAAGGAGGAAAGTCAAAAAAGCTCGGAGAAGGTCAGGAAAGGATGAAAAAGTCAAAGAAGCTCGGAGAAGGCCAGGGAAGGATGAAAGTCAAAGAAGCTCGGAGAAGGTCAGGGAAGGATGAAAAAGTCAAAGAAGCTCGGAGAAGGCCAGGGAAGGATGAAAGTCAAAGAAGCTCGGAGAAGGTCAGGGAAGGATGAAAGAGTCAAAGAAGCTCGGAGAAGGTCAGGGAAGGATGAAAAAGTCAAAGAAGCTCAGAGAATGTCAGGGAAGAATGAAAAAGTCAAAGAAGCTCGGAGAAGGACAGGGAAGGATGAAAAAGTCAAAGAAGCTGGGAGAAAGTCAGGGAAGGATGAAAGTCAAAGAAGCTCGGAGAAGGTCAGGGAAGGATGAAAGTCAAAGAAGCTCGGATATGGTCAGGGAAGGATGAAAGTCAAAGAAGCTCGGAGAAGGTCAGGGAAGGATGAAAAACTCAAAGAAGCTCGGAGAAAGTCAGTGAAGGATGAAAGTCAAAGAAGCTCGGAGAAGGTCAGGGAAGGATGAAAGTCAAAGAAGCTCGGAGAAGGTCAGGGAAGGATGAAAAAGTCAAAGAAGCTCGGAGAAGGTCAGGGAAGGATGAAAGTCAAAGAAGCTCAGAGAAGGCCAGGGAAGGATGAAAGTCAAAGAAGCTCGGAGAAGGTCAGGGAAGGATGAAAAAGTCAAAGAAACTCGGAGAAGGTCAGGGAAGGATGAAAGTCAAAGAAGCTCGGAGAAGGTCAGGGAAGGATGAAAGTCAAAGAAGCTCGGAGACAGTCAGGGAAGGATGAAAGTCAAAGAAGCTCGGAGAAGGTCATGGAAGGATGAAATTCAAAAAAGATCGGAGAAGGTCAGGGAAGGATGAAAGTCAAAGAAGGTCGAAGAAATCAGGGAAGGATGAAAAACTCAAAGAAGCTCGGAGAAGGTCAGGGAAGGATGAAAGTCAAAGAAGCTCGGAGAAGGTCAGTGAAGGATGAAAAAGTCAAAGAAGCTCGGAGAAGGTCAGGGAAGGATGAAAGTCAAAGAAGCTCGGAGAAGTTCAGGGAAGGATGAAAAATTTAAAGAAGCTCGGAGAAGGTCAATGAAGGATGAAAGTCAAAGAAGCTCGGAGAAGGTCAGGGAAGGAAGAAAGTCAAAGAAGCTCGGAGAAGGCCAGGGAAGGATGAAAGAGTCAAAGAAGCTCGGAGAAGGTCAGGGAAGGATGAAAGTCAAAGAAGCTCGGAGAAGTTCAGGGAAGGATGAAAAATTTAAATAAGCTCGGAGAAGGTCAGGGAAGGATGAAAGTGAAAGAAGCTCGGAGAAGGTCAGGGAAGGATGAAAGTCAAAGAGGCTCGGAGAAGGTCGGGTAAGAATGAAAAAGTCAAGAAGCTCGGAGAAGGTCAGGGAAGAATGAAAAAGTCAAAGAAGCTCGGAGAAGGTCAGTGAAGGATGAAAGTCAAAGAAGCTCGGAGAAGGTCAGTGAAGGAAGAAAAAGTCAAAGAAGCTCGGAGAAGGTCAGGGAAGGATGAAAGTCAAAGAAGATCGGAAAAGGTCAGGGAAGGATGAAAAAGTCAAAGGAGCTCAGAGAAGTTCAGGGAAGGATGAAAATGTCAATGAATCTCGGAGAAGGTCAGGGAAGGATGAAAGTCAAAGAAGCTCGGAGAAGGTCAAGGAAGGATGAAAGTCAAAGAAGCTCGGAGAAGGTCAGGGAAGGATGAAAAAGTCAAAGAAGCTCGGAGAAGGTCAGGGAAGGATGAAAGTCAAAGAAGCTCGGAGAAGGTCAGGGAAGGATGAAAGTCAAAGAAGTTCGGAGAAGGTCAGGGAAGGATGAAAAAGTCAAAGAAGCTCGGAGAAGGTCAGGGAAGGATGAAAGTCAAAGAAGCTCGGAGAAGGTCAGGGAAGGATGAAACAATTCAAATACACAGGCAGCTCCCAGCCAATCCCATCTCCCGCTAACTTACCTTGACCACTCGTCCACCTAGCCTCCTCCATCACCTTGGGCCACCACGTCGAGGATGGCTCTACCTGGAAACCACAAGCAGTAAAGGATGGCCGGACCTTCGCTGACTTTAAGACACGTGCACGACAAGCATTGCTTCCCACAACTCACCACCGGCGCTCTCCTCACCCCAGTCAGCTCCTCTGACACTCACCGCTTTGCCCATTGCCCCGAGCCTTGAAAGCAAAAACAAAACCCATTACCTAGTCGTACAGCCACCGGTCGCCCCTTCCCGCCTGCACCACAGCGGACCCACCTCCCCAGGGCAGAGCAGCTCCAGCCAGACAAATACACGCACAACACCAACACACAAGACCCACATCGGGAACCGGGGACAACGGAATATTCGCGGTCAACCAGGAGGACTCCTGGGTCACGGATGCCGATGGGCAAGAGACAACGGACAGGGCTCCGAGGGAGAACCTACGGCAGCCCTGGGAAAGCAAAGAACCGTGCGTGGTTCCCAAGATACGTGGACTCAACGGGCAAGATGAAGGGGCAAGAAGCCCCTTGGAAAGACGTAAAGATGCGGAGGATGCGCGGAACAAGTCCCGGAACGGGGAGCCAAGAAAACGGAATCACATCGGCTACTGGAAATCATCCTGCAGTCACTGGGTTCCTCTTCAGCATCTGCAGGTGAAAAAAAAATCAAACAGAAAACCACAGTGCCAAATCCTAATAGCGATCCAGGCGTTAGGAGCACGATACAAGAAAAGTAGTGCCCGATCAACAGTGCATTTATAGGTACGAGCACTCAGGACCCTAGATATGGCACTCGAGGCCTCTCCATCACGCTGTAAAGGAGCCTTTATTACAACGCTACGTGGCCAAAACTGAGAGGATAGACCTTAAAGAATCTCTTTTTAAATGCCTAAAGACACAAGATGCATAGAAGATGTATCAGGTCAACAGGGACCCTTGAACCTTTATGACTAGCGACTTTGGCCTCCGATATGGGCTTCGAGGCTTCAGGAACAGACGGCTGACTAGAAGTTTTGAAAATGTGAAGCTCATCGACGCTTAGGTCACGATGCAATAAGAACGGTGCCTAATTGGCACTCCCAGCCTGCTCCCCTCTGGCACACCCCACCCCTGCCCCCGGCCACAATAATACTTTGCTCTTCCAGACAGACTTAATTTCCTCCTCACAGGCAGCCCCACGATAGTAAGAATAAGCCTGTCTGCCTCCCCCGTGCCCCAAAATTCCATGCTGGCTGCTTACCTCTCCTCCTCGCTGCTTGAGTTCTAGGACAGGTAGTGGCGATACGCAGGGCGAAAGAAAGATGAGCCGCGGAGATCCAAACTCTAGGAAGGTACCACCAGGAGACTTCCTCAGCAGAAACACACTCCAAGAGCACCAGCTCCCTAGGATGATCTTACAGTTGCCAGGTTCTGCTTTGCCATCTGCAAGAAAACCAAAGAGAAAACTAAAATAGTGCCAACGCTCAGCATTGCACCCATCAATGTCAGCACCTTACGTGACCTTACAGCTCTGCCTAACTGCCATGTTCTTCCAGTCACTTGCTCCACAGCAGTTCTAATGTCAGATGCTGCAGCTGTTTCCACCCAGAGTAATTAAATTAAGAGAATTACTGTCACACCTGTAAGAAATCTGTCCCATGCTCCTTCTCCCTACTACCCAGCTCATTTCAACTGCTCCTCCCATTGCCAAGGTGCCCAGCACAGTGACTACCAAGCCAAAAGTAAATACTATCTTGCCAAATAATACTTTGCTCTTCCAGACATACTTAATTCCCTCCTCACAGGCAGCCCCACGATAGTAAGAATAAGCCTGTCTGCCTCCCCCGTGCCCCAAAATTCCATGCTGGCTGCTTACCTCTCCTCCTCACTGCTTGAGTTCTAGGACTGGTAGTGGCGATACGCAGGGCGAAAGAAAGATGAGCCGCGGAGATCCAAACTCTAGGAAGGTACCAGGCTTCAGTCGCAGGAGCGAACAAAAAGAACTTGAGAAAAGATTCTTATTGAAAACCAGTAAATATTATTAACGCAGAAGACCTAGAAACACAGTGCGCTCACCACCCGGCAACGGAGACTGGAATTACAGATGCAGTCAGCCAATGAAATCGCACAACAGTGGGATTTAACGACTCTAAGACCTAAACTGGAAACTCAACGACCATAAAAAAATCACAATGGGTAACGTGGACAAGGTAACAACTGCTGTGAGCAATAATAGAGCAAACCTCACTGCTAAGTTCAGGGAAATCCCAAACTCTACTAAATAAGGGAGGCTCGCATACCCACTGACCAGATGAAGAAGAGTTGCTCGGCTGCTAACTGTTACAAACCAAAATAATATCCAATCTTTTCCCCAAGAAATGCAAGGGAAAAAAGGAGCAGAATCCTGCGCTGTAGCAAGTCCATACCTTTAAGCAGCAAGGTCTCTGATTTTTATAGAATCGCTAGGTTGGGAAAGAGCTACTGAATCATTGGGTCCAACCGTTTCTATCAGTCATTAAACCATGTTCCTCACCGCCTCACCCAAACTAGTTTAATCTACTTAAAAGCTGCGATGGATTGAAACAGCAACAAAGCCCTAAACTCCTGACAAACCTCAATGAGCTCCCGAGGCAAGGCCGGGGGTTTATATACCTCCTGGGCCTTCCCACCCACCACCTGTGAATGGGGTGTGGGAACCTCCTCACAGGTATAAATAGGGCCTGGGGGGCAGCTGGGTTTGATTAACTCTGCTTTTCATTCTCAGCTAGAACAACACTACTAAAGGTCTGAAAGCACCTGCTGAAAAATAACAGTCTGGGTGCTTTCCCTGCAGTATTGCTTGTTCTGGCAGTGATGGGACTAGGTAGGAAACATTTTAGAATGGGACTTTTTGGTTCCTTTCGTTTATTGTTTTGCTATAATTTTTGCCTACTGGTATCCTTATATCTCTATTCTTTTTTTTTTCTGGGCTCTTTTCTTTCTTTCTTTCTTTCTTTTTTTCCCAGCCTTTAGCATCTGTTCTCTGCCTATACTTTTTTTTCCGTTTTCCATCTTTGTCCCAATCCGCATTCCTCATTCTTTTCCCCTGCAATTTCACTGGCTTGATCCTTGCAGTTTGTTCTTTCTCTGCATCTGCAAACGCCTTGCTTTTCTTTCTTTCTCTCTCTCTCTCTCTCTTTCTCTCTCTCTCTTTTTGTCTTGCTCACCGTTGCTGTTCCAGCTTTTAAATTCACTCTGCACCTTGACGCTCTCCTTTGCTCTTTTTGCTGTTTCAGAATTTCTGTGCCGGTCCCTGTCGTTTTCTATAATATTCTGTCTGTAGGGCTCCTAGTTCCTCTCAAACGAGTCAGATCTTTTTGATGTACACGTCTGGCTTTATAAGCTCCCTGGGCTGAACTGTTCTGCTGAGCTGCTGCTGCAAATATCCGTGTGTCGATACCTTCCAGATGCCTGAAGCAGGAGAGCTTTAGGGCATTTTCTTCCTCGTTCCCCCTCCCTTCCCCAGGGTCTGGAACTTAGAGGCACGGGACCCGAGCTGACTTACTTTTGGACGTGCCGGGGATTCCCAGGCTCCTGAAACTGGAGCCTGCCTGATGATGTTGGGGCAGCGATCGTATCGAGTTAGTTCTGTGAGAGGCAGAGCCACAATCCAGGTGATAAAAGCACCGGCTGCCTCTGTCTCGGATGGAAATCGAGGAGTTTCAGAGCCTTTCCTCTTACTGCTGGGGTTTGCTATTCCAGCTTCTCTGGGACAGCTCTATTGTTCTTCTCAGCCGGGACATTTTAGCCTGGTGGCTACACAAAAGATGTGGCTGTAGGCGATGGAAAGGCTGTTGGGAGAAGGGCACGAAGAGGATCAATAACAAGGAGTGCAAAATGCCCTTTAGAGTTTGCTGCTTCGTTGCAGGCTGAGAAATAGCACAGTCTCTGTGATTTTGCTCCTGTATGGAACATCTCAAAGGTGCTTAATCGACGCTCGATTCTATCTAAATGGCGCGTGAGAATACGATTACGTAACGCACAGAATCATAGAATCGCCAGGTTGGAAAAGACCCATTGGATCGTCGAGCCCAACCATTCCTATCAAATAGTAACCCGTGTCCCTCGGCACCTCATCCCCCCGTCCCTTAAACCCTGCCAGGGAAGGGGACTCACCCCCCTCCCTGGGCAGCCTCGGCCAGCGCACAAGGACCCTTTCTGCCAACAATTTTTTCCTGATGTTCAGCCTGAACCTCCCCAGGTGGAGCTTGAAGTCGTTCCCTCTCGTCCTGTCCCCTGTCCCTTGGCAGAAGAGCCCAGCTCCCTCCTCTTTCCAATCTCCTCTCAGGGAGTTGGAGAGAGCAATGAGGTCTCCCCTTCAGCCTCCTCTTCTCCAGGCTGAACCCCCCCAGCTCTCTCAGCTGCTCCTCATCAGGCCTGTTCTCCAGCCCCTTCCCCAGCTTTGTCGCTCTCCTCTGGACTCACTCCAAGCGCAGGACCAGGCATTTGGCCTCGTTAAACCTCCTGCCGTTGGTTTCAGCCCATGGATCCAGCCTCTCCAGATCCTTTTGGAGCCTCCCGACCCTCTAGCTGCTCCACGCTTCTCCCCAGCTTAGTGTCGTCCTCAAACTTGCTAAGGGAGCACTCAACGCCTTCATCCAGGTCCTCGATAAAGACGCTGAACGGGGCTGGACCCAGCGCTGAGCCCTGGGGAACCCCACTTGGAACTGGCCCCCAGTCGGAGTTAACTCCGTTTCCCAGCACTCTCTGGGCCCGGCCATCCAACCAGTTTTCCAGCCTGGAGAGCGTGCGCCTGTGCCATCCAGAGGTGCCAGTTTCCGAAGCGCAATGCTGTGAGAAACTGTGTCCAAGGCTTTACTGAAGCCCAGGAAGGTCCATCCACAGCCTTTCCCTCAGCCAGTAGCTGAGATACTTTATCACAGGAGCCGTTCAGGTTTGTGTGGCCAGACGTGCCTTTTGTAAACCCGTGTTGTATGGAACTGATTGATCTGCTTCTTAAAATCGTAGCTCAGAGAGTGAAATATTCACTGTGCCCTGGACACGAGGTTAACAAGGATTATTGATACTTAAGGGATAAATAATGTCTATGCAGTTAACTTATATAATTTAAATCGATATCCGGAAAAGGAGATGAGAGCAAGAGAATAGGACTTAGAAGTAATCTGTTTATATTCGTGTCAAGCCATAAGCAATAGATCATGGGGTGAACAAAACTTACTGAACTATTTTAATAAACTTTAACATCTTCAGAAAACAAATTCTCTGGGACCACACTTAAGCAAAAGAGGAATAAAGGATTTTATTTAACATAAAAAAATAGTAAGTTAAAGCTCAGAAACACATGGGATCAGTTGCAAAAGTAGAAAAACAAGGATTCAAGGAAGAATTTCAGAGGAAAAACTTTGGCAATTCTGTAAAGAAACATGCTAAAAGAGTGACCTAAGAGACTTTATAAGAACCAGACCAAGACAAAAATAAAACAGCCAAATTAGTAACGTTAAGGAAGAAGCAATCGTGGGAGCTGGATGTAGCAGGAAAAAACGACAACAACAAAGTAGGAGTCAAACCTGGCTGGAGGCGAACAGGGTTACTGCGTCTTTGTTCACAGCGGTTTGAGCCTAGTGAAAAAAACACCAGCCTAACTGGAGGCAACCCAGGATGGAACTGGAAGCGCATCTAATGAACACAGAGATGAAGGAAGTCTACGGAACTGGCTGCGCTCCCAGTTTTGGAAAAGGGTCAAAGACGATGTATCTTCTAATTCTAGATGGGTGAAATTCAGGTCGTACTTAAGGCTAGTCTAATTCCCCTGTCTCTGAAATCAATGCTTAGAGCAACATTAAAATGCTGTTCCAATGAATTAGAAAAAAGAGAAAAATCTAAATAAGTACAACATGAGCAGAGGTGCAAGAGGGGACACGAGAGACAAGTCATGTTATCTAGGAAATCTTGTTTGTTTTAAGACTTCATCGGACAAATCAATTTTATATATTTTCCTTCACCACTTGCATTGAACTATTCTTCAAGAAAGGTGAGAATGATTTACCGACTTTAAAAGACTCACATTCTCTATAGTATCTATGTTCAGTATATTTTTGCGTATTTCTAACCAAGTGTCAGCTTAATGCGTAGAGTAGGGACAATCATAGCTATACCAGTAAGGTATCGAGTAGATTAGTTATTATTTATACATTATTTTGAATTTAATTACTGGAGACAAAAATTGCGATTATCCTCAATCACAGAAACCAGTACGTAGAAGCATCAAATAAAAAAAATAAATCGTAATGGGAGGGATCATAAAAATAAATTCGCTACCCAATTTCATGGGGTATACGATGTCACATAACCGAAAGCCATCCTGATGTTGAACTCGTTATCCAAGAGGAAGGAGAAGTATATTCCATTATGTCAACACCACAGTTTCGTAATGGTCTGTAAACACGACCAATAATAGCACTCTGGTCAGACAGCCCAAAGGCGCAGGTAACACAGTACATAAAGGTCAGCAAATTTGCATTCACCCCAATACTATTGTACATCAAAAGTCTTTTCAGTGTGAAAAACATACCTAGCGCAGGCATCCCATTTGGATCCTAGAAAGTTTCGTGACACGCCGCTTTCTTTTGTTTAATTTATGTTTTTGGTGAAGTCGATATTGGGTTGAGATGTTGGTAGTTCTACAGAGCGCTTCGATTCCAAGAAGATTACTTAATGAAATAACAGTATAGAACACTAAGATACAAGTTTAAAAAAAAAAAGAAATCGAGTTATGGGAGAATCTTTCAAAACTTATGCTCAACTGGATACAAAAGGGAACACAGCTGAGCTCAGAGAAATAACTGAGCAGTCTCATTAGGGCAATTTTCATTAAAAGGACTAACAGAACTCTCTAACGACTGATAAGCCATTGATAAATCACGTCTCTCGCGGTAAAACAGGCAAAAGGTAACTTTTTCAGTACTTACATCAAACGTAGGCGTGCTTTGCCGGGCACTCCGATTACACGGTTCTCTGAAGCAGTCGGTGAATGGAAGCAAAAGACCCGCTGCAATAATGCGAGAGCACAGTTTGTCTGCTTCTTCTTGTGGGGCATTTTCCTGCTGGCTAAAGAGCTTTTCCAAAAGAGTTCGTCCTGCCAAGGCGATGACACAGATCAATAAGAATTTGTAGCTATCTACAGGACGCAAAGATCAATGCATTTCAACGTATATTGAAAATGTAAACTACTAGAAGTAAAAACATGAAATAAATAAAAATAATTCTTGAGAAAAGTATCTAAGTCTTTACTATGAAATATTTCTTGATAATAACATGAACTGCTCTGTAGTCTGACTAATTATTCGAGAAAATACACATTGTGTTAGGCGTACCACAGAGTAGGAATAAAAACCATGAGACGCTACTGTAGCATCAATTTCCTATGTTTGTATTTTACAGTTGCCCTGATGGGAAAACAAAACCATTACTAAGAAATGAAGTAACTTTTTCTAAAGGTGTTACACAAATTTAATATAGAATCAAGTCTCGCAACTATCGGAATGTAGCCTTGGATTTTTTAATTATAAAATGACTATAGTCTCTAAGAGATCATGCTCCACTTTTTTTGGAGAAATTCCTCCACAAAAAAACCCCTCAAAATAAAAAAAAATCCCAAAACAAACCCCAACAAAAATCCTTGATAACTTGTTCTATTTTAAATTGTATTTAATACAGCTCCAGAGTATTAGAGTGTTCCAAAGTTAAAAGTGGTGCCACAAAGAGCGATTCAGAGAAGTAAAACTTTTGAAGTGTGAAAAGAGTCTTGTTCCTATTACAGAGCTGGATTTTGTGATCAAAGCGTTCTCTCCGTTCTATCAACAGAGCACAAGGGGAGGGCATATGTTATAAAGTATATTACAGGAGACAATCCTACAGGTTTGGAAGACCACAAAACTTAGCTTTACACAACGCGATCTGTACTGTCGGAATATTAAATTGCTTAAGATCGAAAATGTCAAAAGGTGCCAGAGTTCAGACTTACAGGATATAAATAAAGTTATGAAATAGATCTATTGAAAGAGAAAAGACAGAGTAATAAAGTTAATTTTATGTTTCAGTTTGAACTAGTTATGAATACAATTTGTACATGAATCGGTTTCTACAGCCCATTTTTTTCCACCCACTGACAGGAAACCAAATGTGTTTTCCAGAAAAAATATACTGCCTTGAAAAATCATTTTAGTGTCATATAACCTAGCAATAACATTAACAACAACAGAAATAATGGTAATACTAATTTTTTAACATAAAAATGCAAGATTTCTGTTTGAAAGTTGATTTTATTAAATACAAAATTTCCCAGGCTATTTAAACATACTGAAAAGATTTTTTTTTAAAGATCTGGATGCAATTTTAGAAGGATTTGGTAAGTGACATTCAGTCCAAGCTTTCTGTAGTATTTTAAGTTCGCGTGGTAATATATTCTGAAATAAACAATACATTAAAACGTTACAAGTTGTTCCTAAGACTTTCCTCTCCACATCTAAAGATTTGATAATTCTGAATTATTAGCCCAGGTTTCCTAGCTTTTATTTAGACGTAATACAATGCATTCAAGGGAATAACCCAGAGGATATACTTCTAAAATACACGTTTTGTTATGTTTGCAGCTAAGTTTGCCTCTGTTCCTTGGTTTCACCACCTATAAGGTGATGATATCGTAATTGCTTACTCAACACATCCCTCTTTTAGCTAAAAATACAGCTAGGTTGTTATATCTTCAAAGCCATTAATTAAGTAAAGGCAGGCTTCTCACTGGCTGATGCGTATCGATTTTTAAAAATTTACCCACGGTTGCAGCAACGTAGTGCAATGCTCTACAGGAAAAAAGGCAATAGTATGAAACCATGGAAATGAAACAAGAATAAGGAGCTATTTCCTGACACATCTTCTTTGTCATTTTACTTTAGTGTTTTTTTATTCAGGGTTCTAGTTGCCATCGCTCAGTAGTGGCACTAAAAAAAAAACAAAAAACCAAAACTATCTAGGTACTGCCCTCTTATTGCAATAAATGGATGCTCCAAACTATAAGTACTGAGGTTATGCTACATAAGCAAGTTTTAGAAAAACATACAAGTACGAGACGGGCATCAAACTGGCACCCAGAGCCCCAGTAGGTAGCGCATCTGCTATCATTTCTGGGACAAAATACATCATATTGCTGCGGTACCACCTTGTATCACTCAGTAAATTCCAACAACGATGGGAAGTTATTGAAGTCTAGTCAAAGGACAGACTGCAAGTAATGAGGGTGAATGGGAAGTCTGTGCTTTACACCTACATAAAACGCGCAGAAAAAACAATCTCACCAGAGGAAGAACACCCTGTGCGCGCAGAAAACATTGGACTACGCAGGAAAACTATGGATTTCTTCATGCTATATTAAATATTCAAACGTTATCCAGGACTTTTGAATGTCATACTTGCTGTATCTATTTTTCTTTTTTTTTTTTTCTGGATGTTTCTGTAGTTAAACAATCTTGTCATGTTTATAGGGTCTTCTGCTCAGTCTTCTTCAGCAGCCTGATCTAGTGGGATGTCCCTGGCCAAGGCAAGGAGGCTGGAACTAGATGATCTTTAGGTCCCTTCCAACTTAAACTGCTCTATGATTCTATGATATGCAGAAGAAGAGCCTCCCCTTCCCCTCTTTCCCTTTAACCTGATTAACAGGTATAATAACTAGAGGAACAAAAAAGGAAACGAGGCCTTTTTTTTTTTTCCTTAATCCACTGATTCTTTTGCTGATTTTTGCGGCACTTCCTGTCTTCCTCAAGATTAAATTCTTCGTTCACAATCTTAGTTGCCATTTACTTGTGATTTAATTTGTATAGGTGGTTATTAACTATCCTTGTTTAGTGCTCATTAACTATTGTCTGAAAATACTTAGCATTCAAACAATATAGAAGTAGTAAATATGTAAAAGAAGTCATTAATGAACTCAATTTCTCCTACTGTACTATGCATTACTTATGTAATTTTGTCCATCTGAACCTGAAGCTTTCTCTCCAGTGTATCAGTAGCTTTGGAATAAATAGCGTAGGAAAAATTATTTAATTATGTTAGCTCTACTTTTTAACTTAAAAAATAAATCATTTAACTCAAACTTTAGTATTAATAATATGTCCTTTAAATCAAATGTATCTCGAATCAAAAAAATAAAGGTAAAAAAAAAAAAGCTATGCACAGCTTGTTGTATTCCTTACAATTGCTATGGAGACCTGAAGACAGACACAGAAAAGTGAATTCCAGAAATAAATGTTGCCGGTTCGATTAACACATTTTACCAAATCCAAGCTGAAAAAAGTTCAATACAGAAACAGCTTCAGAGAAATCAGCTGTGAAAATAAACCCTCTCTATCAACACGAAATAGGTTATGCGTTTAAAGCACTTATTGGGCAATATATTTAGGACAGACCATGGAACACTTAAGCCACAGAAGCTTGCAACTAATCAGCAATTTACCTGGGTCAGAACCACCTCCCCTCCCCGCTCTGTTAAACATTAAAAACAGCCAAAGTTATAAAAAGGACAATATCTATTTGCCTTAAAGAGGAATGAGGAGATAAATCCTACCAAAAGAAAGTGTGTCAATACTTGAGAATGTCACTCTTGTACAGGAAAATTCCTCTTTAACGCTGGAATTCACAGACTTTCAACCACTTTTGTTTGGAACCAGAAGTGGTTTAACAGCATACTATCTGCTCTATATATGCTTTGAATTAATTTAAATTAAAATGACTTTGCATCTATATGCATGAAATTAACTGTGCAATGTTAATCCCTCCATCTATTTTTTTAACAGCAAAACCAAAATCACAGCTACATTTAATGCATGGACAGAATTCCAGTCAACTTCCACTGCAAGATTTTGAGGTACAATATTTCATCTATGGTTTATAAATGAAATGCAGCAATAAGAGCTGTTTCCCCCAGACACCATTAATTACTGCAATAGGTGAAGATGGTTCCAAATACCCTGAAATAACTAAATTATTAATGATTTCATACTTATTAAATGATCACCTGATTTCTGTTGTAGAGCAACTTTTCTTCCCAGAAATCCCAGGTCATTAATTTCCTGAAGCTTATCCTTACCTTTCCCCTACGTATGTTTGGCGAGTGGTGGAAGGCATACTAAGTTTTGAACTAGAGAAAAAATACAGCTGATCTTCAGTCTTAAATCAATTCAATGTTCTAAGGATCTTGTCAAAAACATTTCAGCACATTTGATGACTTTAAATTCATAAGTTACTTTTTAGGAACGTAAAATGATTTATTAAACCTGAGTAAGGGATAAAAAATACTTTTCTTCCCCCCTCAATGCGCCCCCCCCCCAAAAAAAAAAAAAAAAAAAAGGTGTTATGCCGTTAATTAACTAAAAGAATGGGGACATGAAATTAAGTTTGTAAGTACCAGGTACTCTGGCCTTCCATGGAAATTTTGTGATACTTTTGCTGCCATGGTGCCGTGGCTCGGCCTGGGTCTCCCGGCTCAGCATCCGCATTCCATGCTTTCCACATCCGTGCCATTTTCTGGGTCCTCCCATTCCCATGAAGATAGGACATCACCACCTTGTCACCTCCTGCATGACCTTATAGGCTTTCATCCCATGCCTACAACCAAGACTCACTTAACACTGTTCATCAAAACCAGCTCTGTAGAACATTTAAGCTATTCAGTACAGAATAAAAAAATCCTAAGTCCCAGTACAGTTCCCATTCACGCTCTCTCTCTAGCCTAGCGCCACCAAAAGTGATTCTAAACATATCATTTCATATAATATTTTATAATGTTTTGTTATTAACAACTATATATATATTGTTTAATACGCATATAACAATTTTATATAATAATCCCACGCAGTACCAGCCTGACACAGCCAGAGATTCTGCCTGGGCCTGGAGAGGTGTCTGTGCGTAACTGTTGTGACTCCTTTCCTAGAGCAGCAATTGCTACACACTTTGGGTGTCACTACTGATATTCTGAACCACCTTGTCTGTCATGACCTTGACTGTGAGTCACTTTGGATGGAGACATCATCTGTTCTAGAAGATAGCACAAGTATGTTTCTAAGAGAAAAAAAAAAAACAAACCCAGAGATATTATACTGATATCTATATATTGCATAATATCATAATAGATATAATTTATTCTTTACATACTAACATATGAGATACATTCATATTTAGAACATCTGAAGTTAGGAATGTGTGGAAACGCCCAAGAGGGTTGTCCTTTCTTCTCTGATATTCCGTCTCAAGATTTCCTGGTTCTGTTCACACGCATGGTAGGAACAGAAACCACGTAACATTTTAAACCCAGAAGTGAAAAGCAGAAAGTGTCTTAACAAATGAACTAAGGCTGTATGTGCAGGGCAAAAGCGGAACCTCATACAAATGCCCTTGAAATTCTTCCAGGGATGCCCTGGGGGAGAAAAAGTGGAGGTCTGGCAAAACTTGAAAAAAGGGATTCTTTGAAAATAAAGATGACAAGGAAAGATCCCAGATTTAATCAAGTAAAAAGCCACCCTAAAGAAGATCTTATGAACAGTTTTCAAAAAGAGATGTCTCACTTTTCCTATAGTGTGCCTTGATTGAACCACGCCACTCCACTTGTGCTGGCTATCAGACACGGCGATGCCACCAATTTCAGCATAGCCCCCAAACGACCGTTAAAAGATTACTTAAACAAATGCCATATTTGCAGAAATTAAATCAAGTAAAAATGGTCCTCGTGAACAAGCTCCTGATGCCAGTCCAGTTCCCGATTTTGAAATTTTTGTTATAATACAGAAAGACAAAAGTTTACTGAAAATTTTACTTGATAATGAAAATGTCAAGTCCTACAAATTGCTGCGGTCAGGACAAAGGTCAGGATCCAGCTCTATTTTTTTGTTAATCATTCAATAAACATCCACAGCCTGACCAAGCCTACCCGTCACAACACTAGGTTGAATTTGGCCAAAACAAAGCTTTTTGTGTCTGGTGGCAGCGAAGCAAGATGACAGAGCGCTTTAGCAAAACTACCAGTCATGTCATTCTTCAGGCAAGTGATTTGCAGTCTTGCCATTTTTTAGGAAAATCCAGATTAATTCCTTCCTACCACACTTGCATTGTCTAGAAAGCAGCTGTACGTAAGAAGTTAACAACATGACTTTATTGGTCTTTGCTAAAAGCATGATGCATTCTGTTTTGTATCCCTTTACCCTTACATCATATACCCCGTAGCTAATTATACCTTATCATTTCTTTCTTCGAGATTTGTTCCAAAGACTTGTTTGTTGCTGCGGTAAAAATTAAGATCATTAAAGTTGCCTGAATTGTTTGTAACAACAATATAGTACTTTTTCTGAAAAGCAGGTATTACCACTTTGCTGTCATCAGAGTTTCAAAACATATTAAAAAGTTGCGATGGCCTGCGACAGCGCTTTAAGAACTCTTGCGGATTAGCAAGTGTCTGAAGCAATCTGTCTCCCTAACTTGAACATTAGGCTCATGGAAATTTTGCTTTCACAGTGACTAAGACTTCACACCTTTCCTCCCCAGTGAATTTTCTGATACATGACATATGCAGAACAGGATATCTCAGCATAAGCTGAGGCAGCATATTAAACTATGTTTTTTTAATCCCTACCTTTCACTGCATATATCAGATATACAGTGAAAGGTAAGCATATATCTTGTATGTTACTAAGTACCTTTCAGAAGCTTAAGTTTTAAAATACCAAACAGTTCCCCAGCTATGATACAGCAGTGGTATACAGCACAATACACCTTTCGAAAAGTATAAACAACATGTACCCTTCCACAACATTAGATGCATGTCACCTTTCCCTTTTTCTTGAGGTTCTAATGCAGTATTATTGCAGATTACAGAGGTATATTGCTAAACCTTTTGTGATTATAGCAGTTTATGATAAAAGAGAATCTGTATGTGTCTGCCTACCAAATATTTTAGGCACCATATGCGTCTTGGGCAACTTTCACATTGAATTTTCCAGGCGCTTAGGTTCCTCTCAGCAAGCATTTAATGCTGCCCATCTTTACCCTTTTAGATTCTATGGTGATTTGCAATGTGAAAGTACCCTTCTACGCCCGGCTCTCACAGACTGCTGGAAAGACACAGTTATTTCTCCCTAGCTCTTTAAAGTAAGAAGCTCTCTTTTTGGGCAGCTATCACTAGCAGCACCTTTCGTCAGTCCAAACTGGCACATACTGCTCTTTACAACTCAGTTTTGTAGAACCTGTTTATTCCCAGCGGTCCTACATTTCACTTGACATTTAATGTGTTCTTGTCCACCTCTACCTTAGAAGCATATGCAACTATTTGCTCAAGCAGCCACAGGTCACAAAACGCCACTGAACTAAACTAGCAAGTCTCTGAAGTAGGAAACCAACTTCTTTCAGTATACTTAACAGACCAGCAGTGTGCCTTAGCTTTCTTTCCTCTCCAGGAAGGTCAAGGTCTGACAGTCACCTCCAACTTCCATAAACGTCGATCTTTTAATATTTATCGCAACGTAAAAAAGTTTTTCTTCTTTATACCCATAAACTGGCAAGATGAAGAAAGGGGAAAAGCAGCAAACTAGAACTACGTTTCACTAAAAAGACAGACATATATTTGCACAGCTATATATTTGTGTAGATAGGCTTTTCCAGACTTCATCTGAATAAAATCTAAGCATGTCTCCCTTGCTGTAACTAGACCTTCATGTTCTTTCATTGCTGTAATCAAATAATCCCCTCAACTACTTGTCAGCATACTGTATTGTCTTGACCCCTTTTATGACAAAATAGTGTTCAAATAAACACCTTCTGATATAAAGGCAATGTTTTGGGTTTTTTTTTTTAATGAAAACCACCTTTTCTCCCATGACTGTTAGCATGCCAATATTGTTAATTATAGTGTTATTGCATCATTGACTTCTGTACAGGGATTTTTTTCCTTTTTGGTGCAAGGAACAGGTAAGGATATTAGTTACTTTTCCACTATAACATACTACCTCTTGTGCATCTTTAAGGGACAACTAAGTCTGATCTCAGCATCAAATAAACTGTAGAATGAGAGCTAACTCCTGTAATTAGTTCCACAGTAAAGTCATTTATACTTTCTGATGATTCAAATTCTCACCAAGTTCAGTGCTTTGCTAGTCATGATAAATTTTGTATAGATCTCGAGGCTAGACAATTAATTCTTTCACTGACAAATAAAAACGCCTCAACGGTAAATCTTACTTGTGAGTAGGCTTTCCTGCCACTGGTTAGCTGCATATGTCAAGTCACCAAAAAGATTAAATTCTCAAGCATTTTCTTTACTTCTATATTTATATATTTCTATTTAATTTAATGTATATTCAGATGTACTTTTACGATTATTATGTTGTTTACACACATATACGCAGTCTCATGACCACTGCTTCTTACTTTAGCAGAACCGCTGACTTAATGGTTCTATCATCTATGGATCTACAGATGAAAGAAGCCATGGTCTTTATATATCTGAGAACAAAGCAAGATTTTACACTAGAAAGCATAATCCATCTCCTATTCATGGCCAGAAAACCTAACTATTCTCCTGCTGCTGCATCTGCTGCTTCATCTCCTGCTGCTGTATAGCCTGCTGCATAGCCTGCTGCTTCATCTCCTCCTGCAACCTCTGCTCATGCATCTGCGGATGCATCTGCAGAAGCATCTCCATTTCCTGCTGCCTCTGCTGTTCAATCTTCTACTGATGCATCTGCGGCTGCATCTCCTGCTGAATCTCCTGCTGCAACTGCTAATGCATATGTTGCTACTTCATCTCCTGATGCATCTGCTGTATCTCTTCCTGCATCTTCTTCAATAGAATCTCCTCCTGCATCTCCTGCTGCAGAATCTCCTGCTACAATTCCTGCTGATGTATCTCCTGCTGCATGTCCTACTACATCTCCTGCTCCTGAATCTACTTCTATATCTCCTGCTGCATCTCCTGCTCCTGTATGTCCTACTGTGAATCTGCTGCAGCATCTCCTGCTGATGAATCTCCTGCTGAATCTGCATCTACTGCTGCATCTCTCGCAGCTGCATCTCCTGCTGCTTCATCCCCATTCTCAGCATCTCCTGCCGCATCTACTGCTGCATCTCCTGCTACGGAATCTCCTGCTGCTGCATCCCCTGCTGTATCTTCTACTGATGCATCTCCTGCTTCATCTCCTCCTTCTGCATCTGCTGCTGCTGAGTCTGTTGCATCATCTCCTCCTGCCTCTCCTCCTACTGCATCTCCTGCCCAATCTCCTGCTCGTCTCCTGATGCTGTATCATCTGAAGCATCACATCCTGCTGCATCTACTGCTCAATCTGCATCTCTTACTGCATCTGCTTCTGCATCTCATTTTGCTGCATCTCCTGTGGCATTTGCTGCTGAATCTGCTGCTGCATCCCCAGATGCTGCATCTCCTGCTTTATCTACTGCTGCATATCCTGCTGCTGCATTTACTAATGAATCTGCTGCTTAATCTGCTGCTCCATTTTTGCGGCGGCATCTCCTGCTCTTTCATCTCCTGCTGCTGAATCTCCTCCTGCATCTCCTGCGGCATCTCATGCTGCTACATAGCCTGCTACATCTCCCGATGCATCTCCTCCTGAATACGCACCTCTTGATGCATCTCCTCCTTCTGCATCTCCTACTTCTGCGTCTTCTGCTGCTTCATCTCCTGCTGCTGTGTCTGCTGCATCATATCCTCCTTCTGCATATCCTGCTGAATCTCCTGCTGCATCTCCGTCTGAATATGCATCTCCTGATGCATCTCCACCTGCTGCCACTCCTACTGCTGTGATTGCTTCTGCATCTCCTGCTGCTGCGTCTGCTGCTGAATCTCCTGCTGCAGCATCTCCTTCTGCTGTATCTCCTGCTGAATCTGCTGCTACTGCATCTACTCCTGCTGCATCTCATGCTCCTGCATAACTTGCTGCTGCAGCTCCTGTAGCATCCTCTTCTGCATATGCTGCTGCTGCATTTTCTGCTACTGCATCTCCTGCTGCTGCACATCCTGCTGTATTATGTGATGAATCTACTGTTGCTTCTGCTTCGGCTGCATCTCCTGCTGCTGCACCTCCTCCTCAGCATGTGCTGCAGCATCTCCTGCTCCGGCA
The DNA here is from genome assembly GCA_033459285.1 of Clamator glandarius. Taxonomy (NCBI): domain Eukaryota; kingdom Metazoa; phylum Chordata; class Aves; order Cuculiformes; family Cuculidae; genus Clamator; species Clamator glandarius. The sequence goes on along the minus strand of JAUNZM010000481.1, from coordinate 116,087 downwards.
TCTTCTGCTGTTGTATCCCTTTCTGCTTCATCTCCTGCTTCTGCATCTCCTGATGATGCATCTGCGGCTTGAAATCGTTCTGGTGCATCTACTTCTGCATCTCTTGCTGAATCTCCTGCTGCTGTTGCATCTCCTTCTACATCTCCTGCTACTGCATATCCCTCTGTATCTCCTGCTGCATCTCCTGCTACAGCTCTTCTGCATCTCCTGCGGCTGTGCCTGCTGCTGATTATCCTGCAGCTCCTGGTGCTGCATCTCCTGCTGCCAAATCTGCTGCTGCTGCTGCTGCATCTCCTGCTGCATCTGCTGCTGCTGCATCTCCTCCTGCTGCATCTGCTGCTGCATCTGCTGCTGCATCTGCTGCTGCATCTTTTAATGCTGCATATGCTGATCATTAATCTCTTGCTGAAGAGAAGCATAAGAAGCAGCGGCAGGAGGTGCATCAGGAGATGCTACTGCAGTACATGCAGCAAGAGATACAGCAACAGAAGATGCAGCAGGAGATGCAGCAGAAGATGAAGTAGCAAGACGTGAAGATGGAGAACCAGCAGGAGGATACAGAGCAGCAGGAGATGTAGGAGCAGATGCAGCAGCAAGAGATTAAGCAGGAGATGCAGCAGGAGGAGATGAAGCACGAGATGCATCTCCTGCTGCATCTCCTGCTGCTGAATCTCCTGATTCTGTGTCAGCTGCCGACTTTCCTTCTGCTGCATCTCCTGCTGCACGTGCTGCTGCAGCATCTCCTTCTGCTGCATCTCCTGCTGCCGCATTTCCTGCTCTATCTCCTGCTGCATTTCCTGCTGATGCATGTCCTGCTGTATCTCCTTTATATCTCCTGCTGCTGCATCTCCTGCATCATCTGCTGCTTCAGCTCATGCTACTGAATATCCTGCTGTATCTCCTGCTGCATCTCCTGCTAAAGCTCTTGCTGCATCTCCTTCTGCTCTGTCTGCTGCTGAATATCCTGCTGTGTCTGCTGCTTCATCTCCTGCTGCCTAATATGCTACTGCTGCATCTCCATCTGCATCTGTTGCTGCTTCATTTCCATTCTGCTGCATCTCTTTCAGCATCACTTGTTGCTGCATCTCCTCCTTCTGCATCTCGTGCTGCATCTGCTGCTATCAGCTCCTTCTGCATCTCCTCCTGCTGTATATCTTAATGCTGCATATCCTGATCACGCACCTCCTGCTATATCTCCTGCTGCATTTCCTACTGATGAATTTCCTTCTGAATATCTTGTTATATCTCTTGCTACTGCATCTGCTGTGGCATCTGCTGTTTCAGATCCTGCTGCATCTCCTGCTGCTGCATCTTCTGCTGATAAATATCCTGCTGCATCTCTTACAGCTGTATCTCCTGCTGCATCTCCTGCTGCTTTATCGCCTGCTGTATCTAATGCTGTATCTTTTTCTGCTGGATATACTGTTGCTGCATTGCCAAGTACTACATCTCCTGCTTCATCTCCTTCTGATACATGTCTTGTTGCTCAATCTACTGCTGCTTCGTATCACAGAATCACAGAATCACAGAATAACCAGGTTGGAAGAGAACAACTGGATCGTCGAGTCCAACCATTCCCACCAATCCCTAAATCATGCTCCTAAGCACCTTGTCTACCCTAACCTTAAACACCTCCAGGGACGGTGACTCAACCACCTCTCTTGGCAGACCGTTCCAATGCCTAACCACATTCTCCGTGAAGAATTTTTTTCTAATCTCAAGCCTAATTCTCCCCTAGCCAACACATCCGCCAGTTCCCTCAAAACTCTTGGGTGGACTCCATCCGGCCCCATAGACTTGTGGGCATCTAGCTGGGCAAGCAAGTCTCTAACCACCTCCTCTTGGACCTTGGGAATCTCATACTTCTCTTCCAACCCTTGGGGTTGTGCACAGAGGGAACAATTTTCCTTATTGTTAAAGACTGAGGCAAAGTAGGCATTGAGCACTTCAGCCTTGTCTTCGTCCCCTGTTACTCTTGTTCCCTCTGCATCTACCAGGGACTGGAGATTCTCCCTAGCCCTCCTTTTGCTGTTGACGTATTTGTAGAAAGACTTTTTGTTGTCTTTCACAGTCTTGGCCAATCACATTTCTAGTTGGGCCTTAGCCCTCCTGACTTTTTCCCTGCACGTTCTCACTTCCTCCCTATAGTCCACCCAGGATGCCTGCCCCTTCCTCCAGAGGTCATAGACCCTCTTCTTCCTATTGATGTCTCTTAGGACCTCCCTACTCAACCACGCTGGTTTCTTACCCCTCCGGCTACTTTTCCGGAACTTGGGGACGGCTTTCTCCTGAGCTGCTAGGAGTTCCTTCTTGAAGAGCGCCCAGCCCTCATGGACACCTTTGCCTTCAAGGAGCGCCTCCCACGGGACTTTTCCGACCAGAATTCTGAACAGCCCAAAGTCTGCTCTCTGAAAGTTGAGGGCGACTGTTCTGCTAACCTCCTTCTTCATTTTACCCCGCACTGAGAACTCTATCATCTCATGATCGCTTTGCCCCAAGCGTCCTCCAACCTTCACATCCCCCACCAGTCCTTCTCTGTTCACCAACAGCAGGTCCAGGAGGGCACCGTCCCTTGTCGGTTCGCTCACCAGCTGTGTGAGGAAGTTGTCTTCCACACACTCCAGGAACCTCCGGGACTGCTTCCTTTCTGCTCTCTTATATTCCCAGCCTATGTCTGGGAAATTGAAGTCTCCCACAAGGACTAGAGGTAGCGATTTTGAGACTACACTCAGTTGTTTGGAGAAGAGCTCATCAGCTGCTTCTTCTTGGCTGGGCGGTCTATAGCAGACTCCCATCACAATTCCTTCCTGCCCATGGACTCCTCTGATTTTCACCCACAGGCGCTCAGTCCCATCCTGATCGTAGTCCAGTTCGAGGGTATCAAAGCCCTCTCTAACATAGAGGGCTACCCCACCTCCTCTTCTGCCCTTCCTGTCCTTCCTGAAGAGTTTATACCCCACCATGGGTACGCTCCAGTCATACGAGTCATCCCACCACGTCTCCGCAATGGCAATGACATCATAGTCTCCTTGCCCTACCACAGCTTCCAGCTCCTCCTTCTTATTTCCCATGCTGCGTGCATTGGTGTAAATGCACTTCAGCTGGGCAGGCGTAGCTTCAGCCTTCACAATAGGGCTCCTCCCCAACTGAGCAGTCCTTGACTTAACTAAGGCCACAGTGCCAGTATGCTGCCTACCATCCTCAGCTGCACTCACCCCCTCTTGCTTAGTGGTGATATACCGGCAGGCATTGCCAGCACACCACCCCTTTACCACTGAAGTCTCACCTCCAGGCTCACTCCCATCCTGCCTGGCCTCCATCCCCTCCCCCCTCACATCTAGTTTAAAGCTCGATTTATGAGCTTAACTAGGTTTTGGTGAGGGCTTTTGTCCCCCTAGGAGACAGGCGTGTCCCATCCCTAGTAAGAGAGCCTGGGGGCGCGTGGGCCTCCCCATGATGAAAGAACCCAAAGCCCCTCTTCTCACACCAGTCCCTAAGCCATTCATTAACCCATTTCTTATTCCTCATTTCCTGCCCCTGGTTCCTTAGTATTGGGATGGAGTTGAATATTACCTGTGCCCCAGAGCCCTCAATCATTCTCCCAAGTGCCTTGAAGTCCCTTTTGATGGCTTTAGGCCTTCTATGTTCTATTTCCTCATTACCAATTTGAAAAACTAAGAGTGGGTAGTAGTCGGTGTCTTTGACCAGGGAAGGGAGCTTTCTAGTAACGTCCCTCACTGATGCTCCCGGCAAGCAGCAGACCTTCCTATGGAGCGGGTCCGGCCTACAGATGGGACCCTCCATTCCTTTGAGAAGGGAATCCCCCAAGACAATCACCCTCCTCTTCTTTTTAACCCAGGATGTTTTTAAGGCTGTGGGAGGATGATGGGGTTTCGGAAACACTTCTAGGCTGTGGGTGAGGCCCTCTTCATCTTTAGGGCTAGGCTGCACCATCAGCACCTCATATTTGTTCCCCAGAGAGATCTGGGGGTTAATTGCCTGGGTGGGGGGAGCAGGTTTCCTTCTCTGGGCAGGAACCTGCTGCCATTCCCCCTCTCTGTCTCTCCCATCCTTGCAGCTTACCGGTGGGCGGTGCTCAGCTTTACTGGCTCCGGCAGCCTGTGAGAGGGTCCCTCTCACACTCCCTGATGGCCCTCAGCATATCCACTTCCTTCCTCAGCTCTTCCACTATATGAAGCTGTTCCCCTACCCGAGCACAGCTTCCACAGGTGGAGCCTGAGCCAGAGGCATGAGCCACTATGGGAGGGGGGCACTGTCTGCAGCCCAGGGCCTGGGTAGCTGCATGTGCCCACCGGGGCTCCGTCTGGGTGGCAGCCTCCACCACGCTTGGTGCTGCCTTAGTCTTTCGTCGGGTATCCACCATCTTCCTCAATCCCTTCCGACCGTGCTCCAGCCCTTCCCTGCTCGCCCTGCCCGGTCGAACTGCCGCTCAAACTGCCTTGTTTAATGAGCCTTGTTTAATGAGCCTTGTTTAATGAGCCTTGTTTAATGAGCCTTGTTTAATGAGCCTTGTTTAATGAGCCCCACACCTCTTTGCCACGCTCCTCTTCGCCTGTGCTCCGGTCTCTGTACTCCCTAAGGGCCCTTTAAATCCCCCGCGGGAGCTTCCGGGACCGCCCCCTCCCGTCAGTCATCGCGCGGGATCGGCCGATGTCCCCGGAGCCCGGCGCCGATTTTGCGATCGAGTTTTTTAGGGTTTTTCCCTGTTCGGGAAGCACCCAGTCGCCTATGGCTACCCCAAAAGCTGAACTCACCGTCCTGTCTCTTAATGCAGCTGAATAAGCGGAGTTAATGGGTTTGCCGCGTTTAAATCCCCCGCGGGAGCTTCCGGGACCGCCCCCTCCCGTCAGTCATCGCGCGGGATCGGCCGATGTGCCCGGAGCCTGGTGCCGATTTTGCGATCGAGTTTTTTAGGGTTTTTCCCCGTTCGGGAAGCACCCAGTCGCCTATGGCTACCGCAAAAGCTGAACTCACCGTCCTGTCTCTTAATGCAGCTGAATCCTCAAGCTCCGCCAGGGGAGATTTAGGCTTGAGATTAGGAAGAAATTCTTCACAGAGAGGGTGGTTAGGCATTGGAACGATCTGCCCAGGGAGGTGGTTGAGTCACCGTCCCTGGAGGTGTTTAAGGTTAGGGTAGATGAGGTGCTTAGGAGCATGATTTAGGGAATGGTGGGAATGGTTGGACTCGACGATCCAGTGGGTCTCTTCCAACCTGGTCATTCTGTGATTCTGTGATTCTGTGATATCCTGGTGCATCACCTGCTGAATATGCATTTCCTGCAACATCTCCTGCTGATACATCTCATGCATCTGCATCTGCTGCTGTATATCCTGCTGCATCTGCTGTTACCATATTGCTTGCTGTTGCATATCCTACTGAATTTCCAGCAGCATCTCCTGCTGATGCAATTCCTGCTGCATCTCATCCTGCGCCCATTGCTGCTGCATCTGCTGCTGTTTCTGCTGCTGGTGCATCTCCTGCCTCATATCCTGTCTCCTGCTGATGTATGTTTTCCTGCATCGCCTGTTGATGCATGTCCTGCTGCATCTCCTGCTTCTGCATCTACTTCTTCGGCTTCTCTGGCTCCAGCATCTCCTGCTTCATCAATTGCTGCTGCATCTTTTATGCATCTCCTACTGCTGCATCCACTACTGCATCTGCTGCTGCTGTACCTCCTCCTGCTGCATCTCCTGCTTAATCTCTTCCTGCTGCTGCATCATCTCCTTTTGCATCTCCTGCTGTGGCATCTCCGGCTGTATCTTGTGCTTCTGCATCTCCTGATACATCCCCTGCTGCTTAATCTCATCCTGCTGTATCTCAGGCTGCATCTCCTGCTGCTATATCTCCTGCTCTTTCATATCCTGCTACTGCATCCCCTAATGAATCTCCTGCTGCTGCATCTCTTGATCCATGTCCTGCTGCTTCATCTCCTGTTTCTGCATCTCCTTCTGCTTCGTCTGCTGCTGCATCTTTATCTGCTGTATCTCATGTTGCACTTTCAATTGAATCATCTCCTGCGTCATCTCTTTCTGCTGCATATCTTGCTGCTTCATCTCGTTCTGCATCTCCTGCTGCATCTCCTTGAGTGTCACCTGCTGCATCTCCCTCTGCCTCACCTGCAGATGCATCTCCTGCTCCTGCATATTCATCTGCATTTCCTGCTGCAGCTCTTTATGAATCTACTACAGCTGCATCTGCTGAATTTGCTGCTGCATCTGCTGCTGCTTCATCTACTGCGGCATCTCCTGATAGATCTCCTGCTGCTGCATCTCCTGCTGCTGCATCTGATGCTGCATCTGATGCTACTTTCTCTCTTGATGCATTTACTGCAGCTGCATCTCCTGCTATATTTCCTTCTGCTGCATCTTCTTCACTTCATCTATTACTCTGCACCTCCTGCTGATGCATCTCCTCCTTCTGCATCTCCGGCTGAATCGCTTGTAGCGTCTCCTGCTTCTTCATCCCCTTCATCTCCTAGTGCATATGATGCTGCTGCATCTCCTGTTACTTCTGCTGCTGCTGCATTCCCTGCTGCATCTCCTGATGCTGCAGCTCCTTCTGCATCTCCTTCTGTGTCTCCTGCTACTACATCCCCTGCTGCTGCATTTCCTGCTGAACCTCCTGATGCTGCAACTCCTTCTGCATCTTCTGCTGCTGCATCTCCTTCTACTTGATGTCTTTCATGCATTTCCTGCTGCTGCATCTGCTGCATCATCTCCTACTGCTGTATAGCCTTCTTCTGCATCTCCTGCTGCTTCATTACCTGCTCCTGCATCTCCTTCTGCTGAATCTCCTACTGAATCTCCGGCGACATCTCATGTTGCTACATATTCTGCTACATCTCCTGACGTATCTCCTTCTGAATATGCATCTCCTTCTGCTTCTCCTGCTGCTGAATCTACTGCTGCTGCATCTTCTCCTGCTGAATCTTCTGCTGCTGCGTCTGCTGCATCATCTCCTCTTTCTCCATAACCTGCTGTATCTCCTGTTGATGCATCATAACATGCTGCTGCATATGTTGAAGAATCTCTTCCTACTGCATCTTCTGCTGAATCTTCATTTCCTGCTGCATCTGCTTCTGCATCTCCTGCTGCTGCATCAGTTGCTGCTGAATCTCCTGATGAATCTCCTGTGGCATCTAATGCTTCTACATATCATGCTGAATCTCCTATTGCATCTCCACCTGCTGCCAATCCTACTGCTGCGTTTGCTTCTGCATCTCCTGCTGCACCTCCAGCTGCTGAATCTCCTGATGCCGTGTCTGCTACTGAATATCCTTTGTCTGCTGCTGAATCTCCTACAGCTGAATCTCCTACTGCTGCATCTCCTTCTGCATGTGCTGCTGCAGAATCTTCTGCTGCTGCATCTTCTACTACTGCACATCCTGCTGCATCTTCGTCTGAATCTTTTGGTACTGCATTTAATGCTGATGCATATTCTGCTTCAACTCCTGCTGCAGCATTACCTTCTGCATCTATTCCTATTGTATTTCCTGCTGCTGCATCTGCTGATACTGCATGTGCTTCTGCATCTCCTGCTGCATCTCTTGGTGCTGCATCTCTTGGTGCTGCATCTCCTGCGGCATCACCTGCAGCATCCTGTATCTCCTGCTGCTACATCTCCTGATGCATCCTCTGCTCATGCATCTGCGGATGCATCTCCTGATGCATCATTTCCCTTTGCATCTGCTGCTCCATTACGTGCTGCATCTCTTTCTGCTCCATCTGGTGCACCTGCTGTTGCATATGCTGCTGCTTCATATGCTGCTGCTTCATCTACTGCTGCATCTCCTGTTAAATCTCCTACTGCCTCATCTCCTTCTGAAGTTTCTGCTGAATCTACTGCTGAACATGCATCCCCAGCTGCATCTCCTGCTTCATATCTTACTGCATCTCCTCCTGCAGCATATCGTGCTGCATTTTCTTCTGCTGCATCTCCTGCTGCATCATCTGCTGCATCAACTTCTGCTGCCACATCTCCTACTGAATCAGCATCTCATGATGCATCTACTGCTGCAACTATTGCTGCTGCATCTGCTGCCTCTGCATCTGCAGCTGCATCACCTGCTGCTGCATCACCTGCTGCTGCATCACCTGCTGCTGCATCACCTGCTGCATTAGCCTCCTGCTGCATATTCTGCTACACATCGTGCTGCTGCTTAATCTGCTGCTCCATTTCCTGATGCTTCATGTACTGCTGAATCTCCTGCTACATTTGCTGCTGCTGCATCTCCTTCTTCTTGATGTCCTCCTGCATCTCCTGCTGCTGCATCTGCTGATTCATCTCCTGCTGCATCCTCTGCTCATGCATCTGCAGATGCATCTGCAGAAGTATCTCCATTTCCTGCTGCATCTGATGCTCAATCTTCTACGGATGCATCTAGTGCTTCTGCATTTCAGCTGCATATACCGTTGAAGGCATCTGCGGCTGCATCTCCTGATGAATTTCCTGCTGCAATTCCTGCTGTAACTGCGGATGCCTATGTTGCTATTTTATCTCCTGCTGCATCTCCTTCTGAATTATCTTCTGCAGAATCTCCTCCAGCATCTCCTGCTAATGTATCTCCTGCTGCATCTCCTACTACATCCCCTGCTGCTGAATCTCCTTCTACATCTCCTGCTGCATCTTCTGCTAGTGCATGTTCTGCTGCATTTCCTGCTGATGCATATCCTGCTGCTGTATTTCCTGATGCATCTCTTTCTGCTTTATCTTTTTCTGCATATCCTGCTGTATCTCTTCCTGCTGGATCTCCTGCTTAATCTCCTCCTACTACATCTTCAGCATATGCTGCTGGATCTGGTGCTGCTTCACATATTGCTGCATCTCCTGCTATTGCATCTGCTGCTGCAACTCCTGCTACTTCATCTGCTGCTGAATCTGCATCTCCTCTTTCGTCTGCTGCCTGCATCTCCTTCTGATGCATCTCCTCTTGCTGCATCTTTCTGCTGCATTTCTGGCTACTGCATCTTCTTAATCTGCTGCTGCATCTGCTGCTGATTCATGTACTGCTGTATCTTCTACCACAATTCCTGCTGCTACATCTCCTGTCACTTGGTGTCCTCCTGCAGCTCCTGCTGCTGCATCCTCTGCTCATGCATCTGCAGAAGTATCTCCATTTCCTGCTGCATCTGCTCCTCAGTCTTTTACGGATGCATCTAGTGCTTCTGCATTTCAGCTGCATATCCTGTTGAAGGCATCTGCGGCTGCATGTCCTGCTGCTACATCTCCTGCTGAATCTCCTGCTGCACTTCCTGCTGTAACTGCTGATGCCTAAGTTGCTATTTCATCTCCTACTGTATCTTTTTCTGCAGAATCTCCTCCAGCATCTCCTGCTACAATTCCTGCTGATGTCTTTCCTGCTGCATCTCCTACTACATCCCCTGCTGCTGAATCTCCTTCTATATCTCCTGCTGCATCTCCTGCTGCCTTTTCTACTGAATCTCCTGCTGCATAATCTCCTACGGAATTTCCTGCTGCAGAATCTGCTGATGCATTTCCTGCTGATGCATCTCCTGCTGAATCTCCTTCTGCTGCATCTCTTCCTGCTGAATCTCCTGCCTCTTCATCTCCTGCTGCTGAATCTCCTGCTGAAACTGCTGCTGCAACTCCTGATGAATCTCCTGCTGCATCTGGTGTGGTTACATCTTCTATTCCTGCATCTCCTGCTCCTGCAGCTCCGCCTGATTTCCTGCTGAATTTCCTTCTGTTGAATCTCCTGCTGCATATGCTAGTGCATCACCTGCTGCATATGCCTCTCCTGCAACGTCTCCTGCTGATACACCTCATGCAGCTGCATCTGCTGCTGCATATCCTGATGCATCTGCTATTGCCAAATCGCTTGCTGTTGCATATCCTACTGAATTTCCAGCAGCTTCTCCTGCTGATGGAATTCTTGCTGCTTCTCATCCTGAATCCTTTGCTGCAGCATCTGCTGCTGCTTCTGGTGATGCTACATTTCGAGATGCATCTGCTGCTTCATCTGCTTCTGTATCTCCTGCTGCATATGGTGCTGCTTCTGCTGCTGCTTCTGCTGCTCGTGCATCTTCTGTCTCATATCCTGCTGCTGTGTCTCCTGCTGATGTATGTTTTGCTGCATCTCCTGCTGCACCTCCTGCTTCTGCATCTACTTCTTCTGCATCTCCCACTCCAGCATCTCCTGCTGCATCAATTGCTGCTGCATCTCATATTCATCTCCTTCTGAGGCATATACTACTGCATCTGGTGCTGTTGTACCTCCTTCTGCTGCATCTCCTGTTCCATCTCCTCCTGCTGCATATTTTGCTGCATCTCCTGCTGCTGCATCTCCTGCTACAGCATCTCCTGCTGTATCTGCTGATTCTGCATCTCCTGATACATCTCCTGCTGCTTCTTCTCATACTGCAGCATCTCATGCTGCATCTCCTGCTGCTATATCTCCTGGTGTTTCATATCCTGCTACTGCATCTCCTAATGAATCTTCTGCCGCTGCATCTCTTGATCCATGTCCTGCCCCTTCATCTCCTGTTACTGCATCACCTTTTGCTTCGTCTGCTGCTGCACCTTCTGCTCTATCTCATGAGGCAATTTCTATTGAAGGATCTCCTGCGTCATCTCCTTCTGCTGCATATCTTGCTTCTTCATCTCGTTCTGCATCCCCTGATGCATCTCCTTGAGCGTCACCTGCTGCATCTCCTTCTGCATCACCTGCAGATGCATCTCCTGCTGTATCTCGTGCTCCTCCATATTCATCTGCATTTCCTGCTGCAGCTTTTTATGAATCTACTACAGCAGCATCTGCTGAATTTGCTGCTACATCTGCTGCTGCTTCATATACTGCTGCATCTCCTGATAGATCTCCTGCTGCTGCATCTTCTTCTGATGTTCCTGCTGAATCTACTGCTGAATATGCATCCCCTGCTGCACCTCCTGCTGCTGCATCTCCTGCTTCATATCCTACTGCATCTCCTCCTGCAGCATTTCCTTCTGCTGCATCTCGTGCGGAATCATCTGCTGCAGCATCTCCTGCGGTTGTATAGTCTGCTGCTTCATCTCCTGCTGCATCCTCTGCGGATGAATCTGCAGAAGCATCTCCATTGCCTGCTGCATCTGCTGCTCAATCTTCTACGGATGCATCTAATGCTTCTGCATTTCAGCTGCATATCCTGTTGAAGGAATCTGCGGCTGCATCTCCTGCTGCATCTCCTGCTGCACTTCCTGCTGTAACTGCTGATGCATATGTTGCTATTTCATCTCCTGCTGAATTTTCTTCTGCAGAATCTCCTCCAGCATCTCCTGCTACAATTCCTCCTGATGTATCTCCTGCTGCATCTCCTACTGCATCCCCTGCTGCATTTTCTACTGAATCTCCTGCTGCAGAATTTCCTATGGAATTTCCTGCTGCAGAATCTGCTGATGCATTTCCTGCTGATGCAACTCCTGCTCAATCTCCTGATGCTGCATCTCCTGCTGCTGAATCTCCTGCTGCTGCAATTCCTGCTGAATCTGCTGCTGCCTCTGGTGCGGCTGCATCTTCTTTTCCTGCGTATCCTGCTGCTGCATCTCCGGCTGCTGCATCTCGTTCTGCTACATCTCCTTCTGCATCTCCTGCTACAGCATCTCCTGCTGTATCTGCTGAATTTACTGCTGCATCTGCTGCTGCTTCATCTACTGCTGCATCTCCTGATAGATCTCTTGCTGCTGCATCTGCTGTTGCATCCTCTTCCACTGCATCTGCTGCCTCATCAGCTGCTACTTTCTCTCTTGCTGCATTTACGGCGGCTGCATCTCCTGCTATATTTCCTTCTGCTGCATATTCTTTACTTCATCTACTATTCTGCACTTCCTGCTGTTGCATCTCCTCCTTCTGCATCTCCGGCTGAATTGACTGTAGCATCTCCTGCTTTTTCATCTCCTGCTGCTACATCTCCTAGTGCATATGATGCTGCTGCATCTCCTCTTACTTCTGCTGCTGCTGCATTCCCTGCTGCATCTCCTGATGCTGCAGCTCCTTCTGCATCTCCTTCTGTGTCTCCTGCTACTACATCCCCTGCTGCTGCATTTCCTGCTGAATCTCCTGATGCTGCAACTCCTTCTGCATCTTCTGCTGATGCATCCCCTGCAGAACCTGCTGCTGCTGCATCTCCTGTGGCATCTGCTTCTGATGCATCTGCGGCTACATCTCTGCTGCTGCATCACTTGCTGCATTGCCTGCTTCACCTGCTGATGCATCTGCTGCTGCTCTATGTCCTGCTACATCTCGTCATCCTGCACATCTTACTGCATCTGCTGAAGATTCTCTTCCTATTGCTTCTCCTGCTGAATCTGCATTTCCTGCTGCATCTGCTTCTACATCTCCTACTGATGCATCACCTGCTGAATTAGCTGCTGCTGCATCTGCTTCTACATGTACGTTATAACTTTCTACGTTTGCTGCCTCATCTCCTGATGCATCTGCTGATGCACCTCCTGCTGCTGCACCTCCTGCTTCATCTTCAGCTGTTGCATCTGTGGCTTCATCACCTCATATGTCATCTCCTGCTGCATCTGCTGCAATATTTCCTGCTGCATCTGCTGCTGCACCTCCTAATGCATCTCATGATAATGCTTCATCTCCTGCTACTGCATCTCCTGCTGCACCTACTGCTGCTGCATATCCTGCTGCATCTTCTGCTGTTGCATCTCCTGCTGATTGGACTGATGCTGCATCTCTTGCTCTTCAATCTCCTGCGGCATCTCCTGCGACTGCATTACCTGCTCTATCTCCTCCTACAGCATCTCTTCCTGCTACATATCCTGCTTCTCTATATACTGCTGCCTTTCCTGCTGCTGCATCTCCTGCTGCTTCATCTCCTGCTCTTGCATCTCCTTCTGCTGAATCTCCTCCTGAATCTCCGGCGGAATCTCATGCTGCTACATATCCTGCTACATCTCCTGACGCATCTCCTTCCAAATATGCATCTCCTGCTGCTTCTCCTGTTGCTGAATTTCCCTCTGCTGAATCTCCTCCTACTGCATCTCCTGCTGCTGCTTCTGCTGCATCATCTCCTCTTTCTCCATAACCTGCTGTATCTCCAGTTGCTGCATCATATCATGCTGTTGCATATGTTGAAGAATCTATTCCTACTGCATCTTCTGCTGAATCTTTATTTCCTGCTGCATCTGCTTCTGCATCTCGTGCTGCTGCTGCATCTACTGCTGCTTCTGCTGCTGCATCAGTTGCTGCTGAATCTCCTGATGGATCTCTTGTGGTATCTCATGCTTCTACATATCATGCTGAATCTCCTGCTGCTGCATCTGCTGCTTCATCTTCTGCTGCTGCATCTCCTGCTGCTGCATCTCCGTCTGAATCTCTTGGTGCTGCATTTCCTGCTGATGCATATTCTGCTTCAAATCCTGCTGCTGCACCACCTTCTGCATCTATTCCTGTTGTATTTCCTGCTTCTGCATCTCCTGCTGCTGCACCTCCGTCTGAATCTCTTGGTTCTGCATCTCCTGCTGATGCATGTCCTGCTGCATCTCCTGCTTCTGCATCTACTTCTTCTGCATCTCCGGCTACATCATCTCCTGCTGAATCAATTGCTGCTGCATCCCTTATTCATCTCCTACTGCTGCATATACTGCTGCATCTGGTGCTGCTGTACCTCCTCCTACTGCATTTCCTCTTGCATACCCTCCTGCTTCATTTCCTGCTTGTGCATCTCCTTCTGCTACATCTCCTTCTGCATCTCCTGCTACAGCATCTCCTGCTGTATCTGCTGCTTCTGCATCTCCTGATACATCCCCTGCTGCTTCGTCTCATCCTGCTGCATCTCCTGCTGCTATATCTCCTGCTGTTTCATATCCTGCTACTGCATCTCTTAATGAATCGCTGTCTGCTTCTTCTCTAGATCCATATCCTGCTACTGCGTCTCCTGTTTCTGCATCTCCTTTTTCTTCGTCTGCTGCTGCATCTCCTGCTGTATCTCATGTTGCACCTTCTATTGAAACATCTCCTGCGTCATCTCGTTCTGCATCTCCTGCTGCATCTCCTCGAGCGTCACCTGCTGCATCTCCTTCTGCATCACCTGCAGATGCATCTCCTGCTGTATCTCCTTCTCCTGCATATTCATCTGCATTTCCTGCTGCACCTCTTTATGATTCTACTACTGCTGCATCTGCTGAGTTTGCTGCTGCATCTGCTGCTGCTTCATCTACTGCTGCATCTTTTGATAGGTCTCCTGCTGCTGCATCTGCTGCTGCATCTGCTGCTACTTTCTCTCTTGATGCATTTACTGCGGCTGCATCTCCTGCTATATTTCCTTCTGCTGCATCTTCTTCACTTCATCTATTACTCTGCACCTCCTGCTGATGCATCTCCTCCCTCTGCATCTCCGGCTGAATCACCTGTAGCATCTCCTGCTTCTTCATCTCCTGCTGCTACGTCTCCTAGTGCATATGATCTTGCTGCATCTCCTGTTACTTCTGCTGCTGCTGCATACACTGCTGCATCTCCTGCTGCTGCATCCACTGGTACATCTCCTAATGCTGCATCTCCTGCTGATGCACCTCCTGATGCATCTCCTGCTCAATCTCCTCCTGCTGCTTCTCCTACTGCTTCATCTCCTGCATCTGCTGCTGCATGTGCTGCTGCATCTCCTGCTTCTCTGTGTCCTCCTCCTGGATCTCCACCTGCATCGATTGCTGCTGCATCCTCTGCTGAACCTCCTGCTGCTGCATCTCCTTCTGCAACTTCCTCTGATGCATCAGCAGATTCATCTGATGATGCATCTCCCCTGCTTCATCTCCTGATGCTGCATCTCTTATGGAATCTGCTTCATAATCTGCTCCTGCATCTACTGCAGCTGCATCTCCTGATGCTGTATCTGCTGCTACTGCATCTCCTAAAGCATCTCCTGTAGCTTAATCTCCTGCTTTTGCATCTCCTGCTTTATCACCTTCTGATGCCTATCTTCCTGCTGCATCTACTACTGTTTCGTCTTCTACATCTCCTGCTGCATTTCCTGCTGCTGCATCTCAGGATACATCTCCTCTTGCTCAGTCTCTTGCTGCATATCCTGCTGCTACATCTCCTGCTACTGCATCTCCTTCTGCATCTCTTGCAGCTGCATCTCCTGCTCCATCTCCTTCTGTTGCATCTGCGGATTCATCTTATAATGGTTTTTTCTTGCTGGATCTCCTGCTTCTGCATCTCCAGCTGCTGCATCTCCTGCTGCATCTCCTGCTGCTGCATTTTCAGCTGCAGTTGCTTCTGCTGCATCTCCTGCGGCTGCGACTTCTGATGCATTTCCTGATGCATTTTCTACTGCTGCATGTCCTTCTGCAGCAACTCCTGCTGCATCTCCTTTTGCTGCATTTCCTTCTGCTGCATTTCCTGCTCCTGCATCTGATACTTCATCTCCTGCTGCTGCATCTCCTGCTGCTGCATCACCTGCTGCTGCATCACCTGCTGCATCACCTGCCGCCGAATCTCCTGCATCTTTTGCTGCATCTTCTGTAGATTCACCTCCTGGTGCATCTCCTGCTGCTGCATCTCCTGCTGAAGGATGTCCTCGTGCATCTCCTGATGCTGCATGTGCTGCTGCATCTCCTGCAGCTGCATCTCCTGTGGCATCTCCTACTGCTGAATCTCGTGCTGCTCCATTCTCTACTGCATCTACTGCTGCTGCATAGCGTGCTGCCGAATCTCCTAATGCATCTCCTCTTGCTTAGTCTCCTGATGCTTCCTATCCTGCTTCATCTCCTTTTGCTGCATATATTGCTGCTGCATCTACTGCTGCTTGGAACGCTGCTATATCCCCTGCTCCATCTCCTGCTGGGGGATCTCCTGCTGCATCTCCTTCTGCATCTCCTGCTGCTCCAGCTGCTGCATCTGCATCATCAGGATATTCTGAAGGAGATGCAGCAACAGGAGATGCAGCAGCAGGAGATGCAGTAGCAGATGCAGCAGAAGGAAGTGTAGCAGCAGAAGATGTAGGAGGATATGCAGCAGCAGTAGATGAAACAGACCATAAAGCAGCAGGATATGCAGAAGCAGGAGAATCAGCAGCAGGGGATGCAGCACCAGATTCAGCAGCAAATTCAGCAGGAAATGTAGCAAAAGTAGATGCAGAAGCAGGAGATGCAGAAGAAGATGCATCAGCATGAGACGATAAAGAAGATACAGCAGCAGGATATGTTGCAGGAGACGCATCAACAGGAAATGAACCAGCAGAGGCGGCAGCAGAAGTTGCAGCGGGAAATATAGAAAAAACTGAGGAAGCAGGAGCAGCCCCTATTACTTGAATTCCTCCTGCATTTACTGATGCTGCATTTTCTGCAGCATCACCTGCTCCTGTATCTCCTGCTGTTACATCTGCTGATGCATCCTCTGCTCATGCATCTGCGGGTGCATCTCCTGATGCACCATTTCCCGTTGCATCTGCTGATCCATCCCCTGCTGCATCTCTTTCTGCTCCATCTGCTGCATCTGCTGTTACATATGCTGCTGCTTCATCTACTGCTGCATCTCCTGCTAAATCTCCTTCTGCTGCATCTCCTTCTGAAATTTCTGCTGAATCACCTGCTGAAAATGCATCCTCTGCTGCATCTCCTTCTGCTGCATCTCCTGCTTCATATCCTACTGCATCTCCTCCTGCAGCATATCTTGCTGCATTTCCTTCTGCTGCATCTCCTGCTGCATCATCTGCTGAAGCATCTTCTGCTGCATCATCTCCTACTGAATCTGAATCTCATGATGCATCTGCTGCTGCATCTATTCCTGCTGCAACTGCTGCCTCTGCAGCTACAGCTGCATCACATGCTGCTGCATATTATGCTGCATATTCTGCTGTTGCTTAATCTGCTGCTCCATTTCCTGATGCTTCATGTACTGCTGCTCCATTTCCTGATGCTTCATGTACTGCTGCATCTCCTGCTACATTTGCTGTTTCTGCATATCCTTCTACTTGATGTCTTACTGCATTTCCTGCTGCTGCATCTGCTGCTTCATCTCCTGATGCTGTATATCCTGCTTCTGCATCTTCTGCTGCTTCATCTCCTGCTCTTGCATCTCCTTCTGCCGAGTCTCCTCCTGAATCTCTGGTGGCATCTCGTGCTACTGCATATCCCGCTACATCGGCCTAAGAATATGCATCTCCTGATGCATCTCCTGCTACTACATCTCCTGATGCATATCCTGCTGAATATGTATATCCTGCTGCATCTCCTGCTGCTGCATCCGCTCTTGCTCTTTCTTCTTCTCTATCTCTTGCTTCATCTACTGCTGCATCTCCTGCTGCATCTGCTGCTGCTGAATGTCCTGTTACTGCATCTCCTTCTGCATCTGCAGCGGCATCTCCTTCTGCATCTGCTGTATCTCCTGCTGCTGTATCTCCTGCTGCATCTCCTGCAGCTGCATTTCTTCCTGCTAAATCTCATCCTGAAGCTCCTGCCACCTCTCCTGCTTCATCTGCTGCTGCTGTATCTCCTGCTGCTGAATCTCCTCCTGCATCTCCTGCTGCATTTCTTGGTGCTACATATCCTGCTGCTGCAACTCCTGCTGCATCTCCTGCTATAGAATCTTCTGCTGCATCTCCTGCTCAAACTCCTGTTACAGAATCTCCTGCTGCATCTCCTGCTGCATAACCTCCTGCTAAGTCTCCCGCTGCTGCATCTCCTACTGATACATCTGCTGCAGCATCTTCTGCTGCTGCATCACCTGCTGCTCATCTCCTGCTGTTGCACCTTCTGCTGCTGAATCTCATGCTGAAACTCCTGATGCATCTCCTGCTTCTGCATCCTCTGCTTCTTTATATACTGCTGCATTTCCTGCTGCTGTATCTCTAGCTGCATCTTTTGCTGCATCTCCTGCTGCTGTATCTCCTGCTGCATCACCTCCTGCTGTGTCTCCTGGTGCTGCATCTCCTCCTGCTACATCTATGGCAGCATCTCCTGCTGCTGCATCTCCTCCTGCTTCTCCTGCTGCATCTGCTTCTACATCTGCTGATGCATCTCCTACTGCTGCATCTCCTTCTTCTTTATCTCCTGATTCATCTACTTCTCCTGCATATCCTGAGTATATTTCCTGCTGCATCTTCTACGGTATTTCTTGCTACATCATCTGCCTCACCTCCTCTTGCATCTCCTGCTGCATCTGCTGATGCATCTCCTTCTGCTGCATCTCCTGCTTCATCTTCAGCTGATGCATCTGTAGCTTCATCTCCTGATATTTCATCTCCTTCTGCATCTGCTGGGTATCTCCTGCTGCTGCATCTCCTGCTGCATTTCCTGCTGCATCTGCTGCTGCTCTGCTGCTGCTTCATGTACTGCTGAATCTCCAGCTACATATCCTGCTGCTGCACATCCTGCTGTACCTCATACTGATTCTCCTGTTCATGCATATCCTCCTGCACCTCCTGCTGCTGCATATCCTGCTGCTGCATCCTCTAATGCATCCTATGATAATGCTACATCTCTTGCTACTGCATCTTCTGCTGCAATTCCTGCTGCTATATATCTTGCTGCATCTCCTGCTGCTGCATCTCCTGCTGCTGTATCAGCTGAAGCACCTTTTCCTGCTGCATCTACTGCTTAATCTGCATCTCTTACTGCATCTGCTTCTGTATCTCATTTTGCTGCATTTCCTGACGAATTTGCTGCTGAATCTGCTGCTGCATCCCCTCCTGTTGCATCTCCTGCTTTATCTACTGCTGCATATGCTGCTACTGCATTTCCTGATGAATCTGCTGCTGAATCTGCTGCTGGATCTTTTGCGGTGGCATCTCCTGCTCTTGCATCTCCTGCTGCTGAATCTCCTCCTGAAGCTCCTGTGATATCTCATGCTGCTACATAACCTGTTACATCTCCTGATGCATCTCCTTCTGAATAGTCATCTCCTGATGCATCTCCTCCTGATGCATCTCCTCCTGATGCATTTGCTGCAGCTTCTCCTGCTGCATCTCCTGCTACTTCATCTCCTGCTGCAGTGTCTAACGCTCTATCTCCTGCTGCATCTGCTGCTGCTGCATCTGCTGCTGCTGCATCTGCTGCTGCTGCATCTCCTACTACATCTTCTGCTGATGCATCTTCTGCTTCATCTCCAGCTGCTGCATCTCCTGCTGCATCTCCTGCCGAATCAAATCCTACCACAACTCCTGCTGATGCATATCCTGCTGATGCATCTCCTCCTACTGCATCTCCGACTGCTGCATCTCCTGCATCTGCTGCTGCATCTGCTGCTGCAGCACCTCCTATGGAATCCCCTCCTCAATTGCTGATGCATCTCCTGATGCTGCATCTCCACCTGCTGCATCTCCTGCTGCTGAATCTCCTGCTGATGCATCTCCTGCGTAGTTTGGTGCATCTGCTCTAGATTAATCTACTGCTGCATCTCCTGATATTTCACCTTCTGATTTTTGATGTCCTCGTGCATCACCTGATGCTCCAGCTGCTGCTGCTGCATACACTGCTGCATCTCCTGCTACTGCATCTCCTGCTGAATGTGCTTCTGTATCTGCTGCGGCATCTGCTGATTCTTCATCTCCTGCTGCTGAATCTCCTGCTTCTGCATCTTCTGCTGAATATGCTGCTGAATATGCTGCTGCATCTCCTGCTGCACCGCCTGCTAAATATGCATCTTCTGGTGCTCTATCCCCTTCTTCTGCATCCTCTCTTTTATCTACTACTGCTGCATGTCCTGCTACATCTTCTGCTGCTGAATTTACTTCTGCTGCATCTGCTACTGCATCTGCTGCTACTGAATCCCCTGCTGCATTCATGCTGCATTTCATGCTGGTGCACCTCCTGCTGCTGCATCTCCTGCTGCACCTCCTGCTGCATCACCTGCTATTGAATCCCCTGCTGCACCTCCTAATACTTCATCTCCTGATGCTTGCATCTCTTGATGCATCTCCTGATGCATCTCCTGCTGAATCTCCTCCTGCTGCTTCGCCTGCTGCTTCATCTACTGCATCTCCTGCTGCATCTACTGCTACATCTCCTGCTGCTCTATCTCCTCCTCCTGGATCCTACATCTATTGCTGCTGCATACTCTGCCGAACCTCCTCCTGCTGCACCTCCGTTGGTGACTACCTCTGATGCATCAGTGGATTCATCTGATGATGCATCTCCCCTGCTTCATCTCCTGATGCTGAATCTCCTGCTCTTGCATACCCTGCTGCATCTACAGCTGCTTCTAAGCCTACTTCATCTACTGCTGCTGCATTACCTGCTGCTTCTGCTGCTGCTACGTCTCCTCCTCAATTTCCAGCTACTGCATCTCCTGGTGCTATATTTTGCTTATCCATCTCCTGCTGCTGTATCTCTTACAGAATCTGCTTCTGAATCTGCTGCTGCATCTGCTGCGGCTGCATCTCCTGATGATGCATCTCCTGCTGCTGCATCTCCTGCTACTGCAGCTCCTATTGCGTCTCCTGCTGCATCTCCTGCTACATCTCTTGCGGCTTTCTCTCCTGCTCTATCTCCTGCTGCTGAATCTTCTCCTAATCGATCTCCTTAAGCATCTCTTTCTGCTGCATCTTCCGCGTTTCCTGAGGCATCTCTTCTTGCTGCATTTCCTACTGAATCACTTACTGCTGCATCTGCAGCATTTCCTGCTACATCTACTGCTGCTTCACATACTGCTGCATCTCCTACTACATATCCTGCTGCTGCATCTGCTGCTGCTATATCTCTTGCTGCATCTACTGGGGCTACATCTCCTGCTGCATCTCCTTCTGCTGCTTCTCATTCTCTGCATCTCCTGATACTGCTTCAACTGCTGTTGCATCTCCTGCTGCTTCACCTCCTGCTGCATCTGCGACTGAAAATCTTGCTGCTACAAATCTTGCTGCTGCATCTCCTGCTCCATATCCTTCTGCTACATCTGCAGATTCATCTTATGATGGTCCTTTTTTGCTGGATCTCCTGCTTCTGCATCTCCTGCTGCTGCAAACTTTGCTACATCTCCTGCTGCTGTATCTCCTGCAGCTGCAGCTGCTGATGCATTTCCTCATGCATTTTCTGCTTCTGCATCTCCTTCTGCTGCAAACTTTGCTGCATCTCCTGCTGCTGTATCTCATGCAGCTGCAGCTGCTGATGCATTTCCTCATGCATTTTCTGCTTCTGCATCTCCTTCTGCTGCAACTCCTGCTGCATCTCCCCTTGCTGCATTTCCTACTGCTGCATTTCCTGCTCCTGCATCTGATACTTCATCTCCAGCTGCTGCATCTGCTGGTGCTGCATCTCCTGCTGCATCTGATGCTGGATCTCCTGATTCTGCATCTCACACCACATCTCCTATTGATTCATCTCCTGCTTCTGCATATCCTGCTGCATCTCCTGCTGCTGCATCACCTGCTGCCGAATCTCCTGCATCTTTTGCTGCATCTGCTGTAGATTCATCTACTGGTGCATCTCCTGCTGCTGCATCTCCTGCTGATGGATGTCCTCGTACATCTCCTGATGCTGCATGTGCTGCTGCATCTCCTGCAGCTGAATCTCCTCTGGTGTCTCTCAATGCTGAATCTCGTGCTGCTCCATTCTCTGCTGCATCTACTGCTGCTGCATAGCCTGCTGCCGAATCTCCTAATGCATCTCCTCTTGCTTAGTCTCCTGATGCTTCCTATCCTGCTTCATCTCCTTTTGCTGCATATATTGCTGCTGCATCTACTGCTGCTTGGCACGCTGCTGTATCTCCTGCTCCATCTCCTGCTGGGGGATCTCCTGCTGCATCTCCTTCTGCATCTCCTGCTGCTGCAGCTGCTGCATCTGCATCATCAGGATATTCTGAAGGAGATGCAGCAACAGGAGATGCAGCAGCAGGAGATGCAGCCACAGCACTGCGGGAGGAGATTCATTTGCAGGAGATGCAGCAGGATTTTCAGCAGGAGATAGAGCAGAAGGAGATGCAGCAGGAGATCCCCCAGCAGGAGATGGAGCAGTAGGAGATTCAGCAACAGATGCAGCAGAAGGAAGTGTAGTAGCAGAAGATGTAGCAGGAAATGCAGCAGAAGTAGATGAAACAGACGAAAACGCAGCAGGTTACGCAGCAGCAGAGGAAGCAGCAACAGGGGATGCAGCAGCAGGAGGTGCATCAACAGGAGATTCAGCAGGAGATTCATATTCATCATGAGATGCAGCAGGAGATGCAGCAGCATATTAAGCAGCACATTCAGCAGTAGATGCAAAAGTAGGAGTTTCAGCAGAAGGAGATGCAGAATCAGCAGATGCTGCAGCAGATTCAGAAGCACATTTAGCAGGAGATGCATCAGCAGGGGATGTACCACTAAGAGATGCAGCAGGAGACGCAGCAGGAGGAGATGCATCAAGAGATGAAGCAGGAGGAGAGGCAGCATCAGGATATTCAGGAGGAGTGGAAGCAGAAGGAGATGCAGCAGTGGATGCAGTAGCAGATGCACCAGCAGGAGATGCAGAAGCAGCAGATGCAGCAGGAGATTCAGCTGCAGAGGCAGTAGCAGAAGATGCAGCAGAAGATGTAGCAGAAAATGAAGAAGCAGTAGATATAGCCGGGGGTGCAAAACCAGGAGATGCAGCAGCAGTAAATGCAGTAGGAGAAGCAGCAGGAAGTGCAGCAAGAGATTTAGCAACAGACACAGAAGATGTAGAAGGATATGAAGCAGCAGTACATGAAAGAGAGGATGGAGCAGCAGGCGATGCCGCAGCAGGATATGCAGAAGTAGGAGAGTCATCAGCACGACATGCATCAGGAGATGCATCAGCAGGAGATGAATCAGGAGAGGCAGCATGAAGTATAGTAGAAGGTGATTCTTCAGCAGGACATGCAGCCGCATGAGATGCAGCAGAAGATGCAGAAGGAAATGCAGCAGGGTATACCTCAAGAGATGCAGATGAAGGAGATACAAGAGTAGATACTGCAGAAGGAGTTGTAGCAGGAGATGCAGCAAGAGGAGATGCATCAGCAGGAGACGCAGGCAGCAGAAAAAAGAGGAGATGCAGATTCAGCAGCAGATGAAGTAGCAGGAGTTGCAGCAGCAGATGCAATAACAGGAGATGCAGCAATATGTGAAGCAGCACCAGATGCAGCAGCATATGCTGAAGATGTAGTAGGAGGAGATTAAGCAGGAGATCCAGCAGGAAGAGATGCAGCAGGATATGCAGAAAAAGATAAAGCAGAAAGAGATGCATCAGGAAATACAGCATCAGGATATGCATCAGCAGGAAATGCAGCAGAACATGCACTAGCAGAAGATGCAGCAGGAGATGTAGAAGGAGATTCAGCAGCAGGGGATGTAGTAGGAGATGCAGCAGGAGATACATTAGCAGGAGATGCTGGAGGAGATTCTGCAGAAGAAGATAATTCAGAAGGAGATGCAGCAGGAGATAAAATAGCAACATAGGCATCCGCAGTTACAGCAGGAATTGCAGCAGGAAATTCATCAGGAGATGCAGCCGCAGATGCCTTCAACGGGATATGCAGCTGAAATGCAGAAGCACTAGATGCATCCGTAGAAGATTGAGCATCAGATGCAGCAGGAAATGGAGATACTTCTGCAGATGCATCCGCAGATGCATCCGCAGAGTTTGCAGCAGGAGATGAATCAGCAGGTGCAGCAGCAGGAGATGCAGGAGGACATCAAGAAGAAGGAGATGCAGCAGCAGCAAATGTAGCAGGAGATGCAGCAGTACATGAAGCATCAGGAAATGGAGCAGCAGATTAAGCAGCAGCACGATGTGTAGCAGAATATGCAGCAGGAGGCTAATGCAGCAGGTGATGCAGCAGCAGGTGATGCAGCAGCAGGTGATGCAGCTGCAGATGCAGAGGCAGCAGATGCAGCAGCAATAGTTGCAGCAGTAGATGCATCATGAGATGCTGATTCAGTAGGAGATGTAGCAGCAGAAGATATGCAGAAAAAGATAAAGCAGAAAGAGATGCACAGGAAATACAGCAGCAGGATATACATCAGCAGGAAATGCAGCCGGACATGCACTAGCAGAAGATGCAGCAGGAGATGCAGATGGAGATGTATCAAGAGGATATGCACCATGATATAGAGCAGCAGGAGATTCAACAAAAGATGAAACAGGAGGAGATGCAGTAGGAGAGGCAGCAGAAGAGATGCAGCAGTGGGTGTAGCAGCAGATGCAGGAGCAGATGAAGCAAGAGCAGGAGATGCAGCAGCAGATGAAAGAAGCGATGTAGATTCAGTAGAAGATGCAGTAGCTGGAGATACTGCTGCAAATGCAGGGGCAGGAGATGGCACAGGAGGTGCAGCAGCAGGAGATGCAGAAGCAGGAAATGCATTCAGCACGAGATGCAGCAGAGGATTCAGCAGCAGACACAGTAGGAGAAGATGCAGAAGCAGGAAATGCAGCAGAAGACACAGAAGCAGGAGATGCAGCAGGCGATACCGCAAGAGGTGCAGAAGATGGAGATGCAGGAGGAGATGCAACAGAAGGAGATGCAAAAGAAGGAGATGCAGCAGAAGGAGTTGTAGGTGCATGAGATTCAGTAGTAGGATAATGCAGCAGGAGATGCAGGCAGCAGATGAAAAGGGAGATTCAGATTGAGAAGGAGATGCAGTAGCAGGAGGTGTAGCATCAGGAGGTGCAGCAGGAGATGCATCAACAAATGAAGCAGGAGGAGAGGCAGCAGAAGGAGATGCTGAAGTGGATGCAGCATTAGATGCAGTAGCAGCAGATGCAACAGCAGTAGATACAGCAGCTAATGAAAGAGGAGAGTAGATTCAACAAGAGATGCAGTAGATGAAGATGCCAAAGGAAATGAACCAGAATGAGATGCAGAAGCAGGGAATACAGCAGGAAGAGATGCAGCAGGAGATGCAGCAGTAGGGGAAATGGCAGGAGACGTAGCAGCAGGCGATTCAGCAGGAGTAAATGCATCTGGTAATGCAGCAGCAGGATATTCAGCAGCAGGCGATTCAGCAGCAGTAGATGCAGCAGGGGATGCAGCAGCAGGATATTCAGCAGCAGGAAATGCAGCATGATATGAAGAAGCAGGATATGCAGCAGCAGGAAATGCAGCAGCAGATGCAGTAGCAGGGGATGCAGCAGCAGGAAATTCAGGAGATGCAGCAAGAGATTCAGCAGGTGATGCAGCAGCAGAAGCAGCAGAAGATGCAGCTGGACGAGATACAGCAGCCCCAGATCCAGCAAGAGATGCAGAACCAGATGCAATTGGATATGCAGCAAGATGCAGCAGCAGATACTGCTTGAGATGCAGCAGTAGGAGATGAAGCAGCAGGAAATTAAGAAGCAGGAGATGCAGCATCAGCAGATCTAGCAGATGCAGCAGCAGATGCAGAAGGCATTTCAACAGAATGAGATGCAGCACGAGGAGATGCAGCAGGAAGAGATGCAGAAGCAGAGGAGGTGCAGCAGGAGACGCAGAAACAGGAAATGCAGCAGCAGCACATGCAGCAGCAGGTGCAGGTGCTAATGCAGCAGCAGATGCATTAGCAACGCAGTATGAGATGAAGCAAACGGAGATGCAGAAGCAGATGAAGTAGCAGGAGATGCAGCAGCATGTTATGAAGAAGAATGGGATGCAGCAGGCAGAAATGCAGAAGTGGGGGATGCAGCTGCAGGTGATAGAAAGGTGGATGCAGCAGTGTATGCTGTAGCAGATGCAGCAGGAGATGCAGCAGGAGATGCATATTCAGCAGTAGACTGAGCAGGAGATGCAGCATCAGAGATGTAGCAGGAGATTCAGCGAGAGATGCAGCAGCAGCCATGCAGCAGCAGGAAATGGAGCAGCAGATGCAGCAGAAGGAGATGCAGTAGAAGGAGAATCAGAAGATGATACAGCTGCAGGAGATTCAGCAGCAGATGCAGCAGCAGATTCAGCATCAGGAGATGGAACCACATAGGCAGATTCAGCAGGAGGTGCAGGAGCAGAAAATGCAGCAGGAGATGATACTGGATATGCAATAGCAGGAGATGCAGCAGAACATGCACCAGCTAGAGATGCAGCAGGAGATGCTGTAGGCCCTGAAATTTTGGAGTGACGCTTTAATAGCCATTCTGATGTAACAGAACACAAGACTAGACTGAATGTTCTACACGTATTGCTTTGCAGTAAAAGAGCTATAAGAGAAAAGATTCAGCAACAGCAGCATTCCATGCTAGCATCTTGCCTGCGGGAGTTGCTCACTTTTCCTAGAGTACCTTCATAGGCGCAATAAAGACACAATTCAGTACCCTATACTAAAACGGTCCATAAATTTTTCTTTGCTGCTTGTATTGAAATCGTTTTCACAGAAGACTCTAAGAAGAGCCAGCATTTGATCGTAACAGCTTCCTTGCGTTACTTGTACTGAAAGCTCTGAAATTTTGAAGCAACGCTTTAATAGCCATACGAATGTTGCAGTACACAAGCCTAGACTGAAAGCTTTATAAGTCTTCTTTTGCAGTGAAAGCACTATACGAGAGCACATTCAGAAGCATCAGCATCCCATTCTAGCATCTTCCATCTGGGAATTACTCACTTTTCCTAAAGAGCATTCATAGGCAAAGATAAGTCACAATTCAGGACCCTATACTAAAACGGTCCATAAGTCTTGCTTAGCCGCTTGCAGTGAAAGCGCTTCCATAGAAGACTCAGACTAAAGCCAGCATTCGATGGTAGCAACTTCTCTACGTTACTCGTTCTGAATGATCTGAAAATATTGAAGTGACACCTTAATAGCAATTCTGAAGTTACAGTATACAAGCCCAGACTGAAATTTCTACAAGTCTTGCCTTGTAATAAAAGCGCTATGAGGGAGGACATTCTGAAGTAGCAGCATTCCATGCTAGCAACTTCCCTGCGGGTGTAATTTAATTTTCCTAAAGCGGGTTAATAGACGCAGTTAAGTCACTATTCAGTACCCTATACTAAAACGGTCCTTAAGTCCCGCTTTGCTGCTTGCAGTGAAATCTCTCCACAAAAGTCTCTTACGAGAGCCAGCATTTAATCGTAGCATGTTTCCCTCAGGTGCATGTGTTAAATGCTCAGAAATTTTGAAGTGACGCTTGAATAGCAATTCTGATGTTACAGTACGCAAGTCTACACTGAAAGCTCTACAAGTCTTGCCTTAGAGAAAAAGCGCTCTAAGAGAAGACCTTCAGAAGAAGCAGCTTTCCATGCTAGCGTCTTCCCTGCGGGCGTATTTCCATTTTCCTAAAGCGCCGTAATAGGCGCAGTTAAGTCACAATTCAGTACTCTACACTAAATCGCACTGTTAGTCGTGCTTTCCACGTTGCAATGAAAGAGCTTCCACAGAAGACTCTAACGAGAGCCAGCATTTGATCGTAGCAGCTTCCCTGCGGTTCTTGTGCTGAACGATCTGAATTTTGGAAGTGACGCTTTATTTGCCCTTTATATCTTACGGTACGCAAGCTTATACTGATAGTTCTACAATTCTTCCTTTGTAGTGAAAGAGCTAAGAGAACACATTCAGAAGCAGCAGCATTCCTTGCCAGCTTCTTTCCTGTGGAATTTACCTAAAGCGTCTTAAAAGGCGCAGTTAAATCACCATTCAGTACCCTATACTAAAACGGTCAACTAGTCGTGCTTTGCAGCTTGCAGTCAAAGCGCTTCAAGAGAAGACTCAAATGAGAGCCAGAATTTGATGGTAGCAGCTTTCCTGCCGTTCTTGGTCTGAACGATCTGAAAATATTGAAGTGACGCCTTAATAGCAATTCTGAAGTTACAGTATACAAGACTAGACTGAAAGGTCTACACGTCTTGCTTTACAGAAAAAGCACTCTAAGAGAAGACATTCAGAAGAGGCAGCGTTCCATGCTAGCATCTTCCCTCCGGCAGTTGCTCACTTTTTTTAAAGTGCTGTAATTTGTGAATATTAAGATGCTATTTATTCTCTTACACTAAAAAATCCTGTTAGTCGTGCTTTGCACCTTGCAGTGAAAGCGCATCTACAGAAGACTCTAACGAGAGCCAGCATTTCATGGTAGCATCTTACCTGCGGTACTTGTGCTGAACACTCTGAAATTTGGAAGTGACGCCTTCACAGCCATTCTGATGTTACAGTTCACAAGCTTAGACTGAAACTTCTACAAGTTTTGCTTTGCAGTGAAAGCGCTCTAAGAGAAGACATTCAGAAGCAGCAGCATTCCATGCTAACATCTTCGCTGTTGGAGATATTCACTTTTCCTAAAGC
Source organism: Clamator glandarius (assembly GCA_033459285.1). Taxonomy (NCBI): domain Eukaryota; kingdom Metazoa; phylum Chordata; class Aves; order Cuculiformes; family Cuculidae; genus Clamator; species Clamator glandarius. Next base: position 87,950 of record JAUNZM010000481.1, on the reverse strand, counting down.
TCGTTATTAGTCGTTATTATTTCACTATTCTTTAACCTACACTTAAACGCATTGTTAATCGTGTTTTGCACCTCTCAGTGAAAGAGCTTCCAGAGAAGATTTGAAGGAGAGACACCATTTGATGCTAGCAACTTCCCAGGAGTATTTCTGTTGAACGCTTTCAAAATCTTCAAGTGAAGCCTTACTAGCTTTGCTGATGTTACCGTTCACTAGCCTAGATGGAAAGTTCGATAAATATTGGTTTGCAGTGATTGCGCTCTAAGAGAAGACATTCAGAAGCAGAAGCATTCCATGCTAACATCTTCCCTGCTGGAGATATTCACTTTTCCTAAAGCGCCTTATTAGGCGCTATTAAGTCTCTATTCATTTGCCAACACAAGAACGTTGTGTTAGTCGTTCTCTGCATCTTGCAGAGAAACCACTTCCATAGAAGACGCTAACGAGAGCCAGCTTTTGATGGTAACAACTTTCCTGTGTTACTTGTGCCGAACGCTCTGAAATTCTGAAGTAACGCCTTCGTAGCCATTCTGGTCTTACAGTACACAAGACTAGACTGAAAGTTCTACAAGTCGTGCTCTGCAATGAAAGCTCTCTAAGAGAATACATCCACAAGCAGAAGCATTCCATGCTAACATCTTCCCTGCTGGAGATATTCACTTTTCCTAAAAAGCGTTATTAGGCGTTATTAAGTCGCTAATAACTAGCCTACGCAAAAACGTTGCGTTTTTCGTGCTTTGCGGCTGGCAGTGACAGCGCTTCATGAAAGGATCCTATAGAAATCCAAAAATTGATGGTAGCAACTTCCCTACGGTACTTGTGCTGAACGATCTCAGATCTTGAAATGAGGCTTTAATAGCCATTCTGATCTTACAGCTCATAAGCCTAGAGTGAAAGTTCTACAAGTCATCTTTTGCAGTAACAGCGCTATAAGAGAAAACATTAATAAGCGGTGTAGTTTCAGGCCAGCATCTGCACTGCCTGAAATACTTACTTTTCCATAAGCGCGTTAACAGGCGCAGTTAAGTCACAATTCATTACCCTAAACTAAAATGTGTTAGTCGTGCTTCACAGCCTGCAGCAAAAGCGCTAGAAGAGAAAACTCTAACGAGAACCAGCATTTGATGGTAGAAGCTTCCCTTGCGGTACTTGTGCTGAACGCTCTGAAATTTTGAAGCGACACTGTACTAGCTTATGATATACTTCAGAAGACTAAAATGAAACTTCTAGAAGTCGTACTTTGCAGTGAAAGTGCTATAAGAGAAGACATTCAGAAGCAGCAGCATTTCATGCTACCACCTTCCCTGCAGTAGATGTACACTATTCCTAAAGTGCGTTATTCGGCGAAGTAAAGTAACTGTTCTGTACCCTATTCAAAACTTTGTGTTAGTCGTACTTTGCAGGAGATGCATCAGCAGGAGATGCAGAAGCAGATGCAGCAGGAGGAGATGAAGCAGGAGTCGATGCAGAAGGTAATAGAGCAGCAGGAGATTCAGAAAGGGATTAAGGAGCAGGAGATGCAGCAGCAGGAAAGGCAGCACTATATACAGAAGCAGGATATGCAGCAGGAGGAGATGCAGTATGAGGAGATAGACCACGTAATGCAGCAGCAGGAGATATAGCAGGAGATGCAAGATCAAGAGATGCAGCATCAGACCAATCAGCAGGAGATGCAGCAGCAGAAGATGCAGCAGGAAATGCAGCAGCAGGAGAAGAAGCATTATCATGAGATGCATTAAGAGGTGTAGCAGCGGGATATGTAGCAGGAGATTTGGAATGACATGAAGCAGCAGCAGAGCAAATGCAGATGCAGTAGGAAATGCAGCAGTAGATGCAGGATCAGCAGATACTGCATCAGGTAATACTGCATCAGATGCAGCAGGACATGACATATCAGGTGATAAAGCCACAGACGCATCAGTTGAAGATGAAGCAGGAGATGTCGCAGCACGAGGTGCATCAGCAGGTGCATGAGGAAATGAGGCAGCAAATGTAGAAAGGTATAACGGAGCAGATGCAGCAGGAGATGCATCAAGAAATAAGATGCAGAAGGAGTTGCAGCATCAGGAGATGAAGCAGGAAATGCAGCAGCAGGGGATGTAGTAGCAGGAGATGCAGGAGTTGCAGAATCAGGAGATGCAGAAGCAGCAGAAGTAACAGGAGATGCAGCAGCATCATATGCACTAGGAGATGTAGCATCAAGAGATGAAGAAGCAGGAGATGCTACAGGCGATTCAGAAGGAGATGCAGAAGGAGGAGATGCAGCAGCAGGAGGTGCAGAGTAGTAGATGAAGAGAAGAAGATGCAGCAGAAGGAAATATAGCAGGAGATTCATCGGCAGTACCTGCAGCAGGAGAGAAAGCAGCATCAGATGCAGCATCAGATGCAGCAGCAGGAGATGCACCAGCAGGAGATCTATCAGGAGATGCAGCAGTAGATGAAGCAGCAGCAGATGCAGCAGCAAATTCAGCAGATGCAGTAGCAGATTCATAAAGAGCTTCAGCAGGAAATGCAGATGAATATGCAGGAGCAGGAGATACTACAGGAGATGCATCCGCAGTTGATGCAGAAGGAGATGCAGCAGGTGACGCTCAAGGAGATGCAGCAGGAGATGCAGAACGAGATGAAGCAGCAAGATATGCAGCAAAAGGAGATGACGCAGGAGATGCTTCAATAGAAGGTGCAACATGAGATAGAGCAGGAGATGCAGCAGCAGACGAAGCAAAAGGAGATGCAGAAACAGGAGATGCAGCAGCAGGACATGGATCAAGAGATGAAGCAGCAGGAGATTCATTAGGAGATGCAGTAGCAGGATATGAAACAGCAGGAGCTATAGCAGCAGGAGATGCAGCATGAGATGCAGTAGGATGAGATGAAGCAGCAGGGGATGTATCAGGAGATGCAGAAGCAGCAGATACTGCAGGAGATGCTGTAGCAGGAGATGCAGCAGGAGATGTAGCATAAGGAGATGCAACAGCAGGAGATGCAGCAGAAGATTCAGCAGGAGATTCAGCAGGAGGAGATGAAACAGGAAATGCAGTAGGAGGAGGTACAGCAGCACCAGATGCAGCAGAAGAGATGAATAAGAGATGCAGCAGCAATTGATGCAGCAGGAGAAGCTGGAGCCGCAGATGCAGAAGAAGTAGATGCAGGAGAAGGAGATGCTGCAGGACATGCATCAGCAGGAGATACAGCAAAACATACATCAGCAGGAGACACAGCAGCAGGATATGAGGCAGGAGATGCACCAGCAGCAGAAGCAGCAGCAGATGCAGCACCATATGCAGCAGAACATGCAGAACCACATGGAGATACAGCAGCAGATGAAGCAGCAGATGCAGCTGGAGATGTAGCAACAGGAGGTACAGAACGAGATTAAGCAGCAAGATATGCAGCAGAGGGAGATGACGCAGGAGATGCTTCAACAGAATGTGCAACATGAGATACAGCAGGAGATGCAGCAGCAAACGAAGCAAAAGGCAATGCAGAAACAAGAGATGCAGCAGCAGAATTATATCATGCAAGAGATGCTTCAACAGAAGGTGCAACATGAGATACAGCAGGAGATGCAGCAGCAGACAAAGCAAAAGGAGATGCAGAAAAAGGATATTCAACAGAAGGTTATGACGCAGGAGATGCTTCAATAGAAGGTGCAACATGAGATACAGCAGGAGATGCAGCAGCAGACAAAGCAAAAGGAGATGCAGAAACAGGAGATGCAGCAGCAGGACATGGATCAAGAGATGAAGCAGCAGGAGATTCATTTGGAGATGCAGTAGCAGGATATGAAACACCAGGAGATATAGCAGCAGGAGATGCAGCATGAGATGCAGTAGGATGAGATGAAGCAGCAGGGGATGTATCAGGAGATGCAGAAGCAGCAGATACGGCAGGAGATGCTGTATCAGGAGATGCAGCAGGAGATGTAGCAGCAGAAGGAGATGAGCAGCAGGAGATGCAGCACCATATGCAGCAGGAGGAGATAGAACAGGTGATGCAGTAGGAAAAGGTTCAACAGGGGATGCAGCAGGAGGAGATGCAACAGGAAATGAAGTAGGAGTATGTACAGCAGCACCAGATGCAGCAGTGTATGCAGCAGAAGAGATGAATAAGAGATGCAGCAGCAATTGATGCAGCAGGAGATGCTGGAGCCGCAGATGCAGAAGAAGTAGATACAGAAGCAGGAGATGCAGCAAAACATACATCAGCAGGAGACACAGCAGCAGGATATGAGGCAGGAGATGCATCAGCAGCAGAAGCAGCAGAACATGCAGAACCATATGCAGCAGGAGATACAGCAGCAGATGAAGCAGCAGCTGCAGCTGGAGATGTAGCATCACCAGAACCAGAAGCAGATGCAGCAGCAAGGAATGCAGGAGGAGATGCAGCAAGAATTGCATCAGCAGGAGATGCTGCTGGAGATTCAGTAGGATATGCAACAGCAAGAGATTTGGCAACAGCAGATGCAGCAGGATATGCAGCAGCAGATGCAGCTGCATGAGGTGTATCAGCAAAAGATGTAGCAGGAGATGCATATTCAGCAGGTTATGCACCAGGATATGAAGCAGGAGATCCAAGAGAAGCTGCTGGAGCAGGAAATCAGCAGGAGATGCAGCAGCAAGAGATGCAGGAAAAGAAGATGCAGCAGCACCAGAGGCAGCAGAAGATTCAGCAGGAGTTACAGCAGCAGGAGATGAAGAGGCAACAGATTCAGCAGCAGGAGATGCAGCATCAGGAGATTCAGCAGGAGATGCATCAGTAGATTCTGCAGCAGGAAATTCCATGTGAGATTCTGCAGCAAGAGATTTAGTAGAAAAGGCAGCATGAGATGCAGCAGGAGATATAGAAGGTGATTCAGCAGCAGGGGATGTAGTAGGAGATGCAGCAGGAGATATATCAGCAGGAATTCTAGCAGGAGATGCAGCAGGAGCTTCTGCAGAAGAAGATTCAGCAGGAGATGCAGCAGCAGATGAAATAGCAACATAGGCATCAGCAGTTACAACAGGAAGTGCAACAGGAGATGTAGCAGCAGGAGATGTAGGAGCAGGAGATGCAGCCGCAGATGCCTTCAACAGGATTTGCAGCTGAAATGCAGAAGCACTAGATGCATCCATAGAAGATTGAGGAGCAGATGCAGCAGGAAATGGAGGTGCTTCTGCAGATGCATCCGCAGATGCATCCGCAGAGGATGCAGCAGGAAATGAAGCAGCAGGCTATACAGCAGCATGAGATGAAGCAGCAGATGCAGCAGCAGGAGATGCAGGAGGACATCAAGTAGAAGGAGATGCAGCAGCAGCAAGTGTAGCAGGAGATGCATCAGTACATGAAGCATCAGGAAATGAAGGAGCAGAATGAAGGAGCAGGAGGTAATGCAGCAGGTGATGCATCAGCAGGTGATGCAGCGGCAGCTGCAGAGGCAGCAGATGTAGCAGCAATAGATGCAGCAGCAGATGCAGCAGGAGATGCTGATTCAGTAGGAGATGTAGCAGCAGATGATGCAGTAGGAGATGCAGCAGCATGAAATGCAGTAAGATATGCTGCAGGAGGAGATGCAGTAGGATACGAAGCAGGAGATGCAGCAGCAGGAGATGCAGCAGGGGATGCATATTCAGCAGTAGATTCAGCAGAAACTTCAGAAGGAGATGCAACAGCAGGAGTTTTATCAGGAGGTGCAGCAGTAGACAAAGCAGCAGCATATGCAACAGCAGATGCAGCAGATGGAGCAGAATTAGATGCAGCAGGAGATGGAGCAGCAGAAGTAACAGGAAATTTTGCATCAGGAGATGCATCCGGAGATGCATGAGCAGAAGATGCATCAGGAGATGTAGCATAAGGATACACAGAAGCAGGAGATGAAGCAGCACATGCAACAGCAGGCGATGCAGGAGGACATCAAGTAACAGGGGCTGCTCCTGCTTCCTCATTTCTTTGTATATCTCCCACTGCATCTTCTGCTGCTGCCCCTCCTGGTGTATTTCCTGCTGATGTATCTCCTGCTGCATATCCTCCTGTTGTATCTTCTGATTCATCTCATGCTGATGCATCTCCTGCTACATATCTTTCTTCTGCATCTACTGTTGCTACATTTCCTGCTGAATTTGCTGCTGAATCTGCTGCTGCATCCCCTGCTGCTGATTCTCCTGCTTCTGCATATCCTGCTGCTTTATGGTCTGTTTCATCTACTGCTGCTGCATATCCTCCTACATCTTCTGCTGCTACACTTCCTTCTGCTGCATCTCCTACTACATCTCCTGCTGTAACTCTTTCTGCTCTATCTCCTGCTGAAAATCCTGCTGCATCTCCTACGGCTGCATCTCCTGCAGCTGAATCTGCTGACACAGTGCTGTGGTTGCATCTCCTGCTGCTGCATCTTCTGTTGCTGCATCTCCTTCAGAATATCCTGATGATGCAGATGCAGCAGCTGGAGCAGCAGGAGTTGCAGAAGGAGATGCAGCAGGAGATGCCCTGCCCCAGCAGGAGATGGAGCAGGAGATACAGCAGCAGGCCAAGCAGCAGCAGATGCAGCAGCAATATATGCAGCAAAAGGAGATGAAGCAAGATAGGAAGCATCAGGAGACTAAGCAAGAGGAGATGCATTAGGAGATTCTGCAGGAGGCTATGCAGCAGCAGTAGATGCAGCAGAGAATGGAGCAGCACGAGATTCAGCAGGAGGAGATGGAACAGGAGATGCAGCTGCAGGAGATGCAGCAGCACATCCATCAGCAGGAGATGCACCAGGAGGTGAATCTACAGCAGATGCAGCAAAAGATGCAGGAGATTCGGGAGCAGGTGATGCAGCAGGAGATGCAGCAGCAGGAGATGTGGTATGAGATGCAGAAGCAGGAGATTCAGCAGCAGATGAAGCAGGAGATGCAGCACCAGCAGATGTAGCAGCAGGAGATGAAATATCAGATGCAGGAGCAGGAAATGCAGCAGTAGGAAATGCAGCAAAAGGAGATGCAGCAGGAGTTGCTGCAGAAGGACATGCAGCAGTAGAAAATGCATCAGGAAATGCATCAGAAGTCGCAGCCGCAAGAGATGCAGCAGAAGCAACTGCAGCTGAAAATGCAGCAGCAGGAGATGCAGCAGGAGATGCAGCAGCAGAAGATGCAGAAGCAGGAGATCCAGCAAGAAAACACCATCATAAGATGAATCCGCAGATGCAACAGAAGGATATGGAAAAGGAGATGCAGCCACAAGAGATGGAGCAGGAGATGCAGAAGGAGATGCAGTAACAGGAGATGTAGCAGCAGGATATGCAGCAAGAGACTGAGCAAGAGGAGATGTACCCTGAGATGAAGCAGCAGGAAATGCAGCGGGAGATATAGAAGCAGACAAAGCAGCAGTAGATGCAGCAGGAAGATAGGCATCAGAAGGAGATAAAGCAGGAGATGCAAAAGCAGGAGATTAAGCTACAGGAGATGCATTAGGAGATGCAGTAGCAGCAGATACAGCATCAGGAGATGCAGCTCCAGTAGATGCAGGAGCAGATTATGAAGCAGATTCCATAAGAGATGCAGCAGCAGGAGATTGATAAGCAAAAGATATAGGACTAGGAGATGCAGCAGCAGGAGGTTCAGCAGAGGATGCAGCAGCAATAGATGCAGGTGGAGATCCAGGAGGAGGATATAGAGAAGCAGGCGATGCAGCAGCAGATGCAGGAGATGAAGCAGTAGGAGAAGCAGCAGGAGGAGATTCAGCAGGAGATGCATCAGGAGGTGCAGCATCAGGAGATGCAGCATTATGAGATGTACCGGTGGATGCAGCAGCAGGTGATGCAGAAAGACATTAAAAATCAGAAGATGAAACAACAGGAGATGCAGCAGTAGATTAATCTACAGCAGATGCACCAAAAGATGCAAGAGATGCAGCAGCCGGAGATGCAGCTGGAGATGCAGCAGCAGTAGATTGAGCAAGATATAGAGAAGCAGGAGATGCATCAGCGGGAGATGTGGCATGAGAGGCAGAAGAAGAAGATCCTGCAGCAGATGCAGTAGTAGATGCAGCAGCAGGAGATTCAGCAACAGGAGATGCAGCAGTCAGAGATGCAGCAGGTGGAGATTCAGCATCAGGAGATGCATCAGTAAATGCAGCAGCAGGAGATGCAGCAAGAGGAGATGCAGCAGATTATGCAGCAGCAGGAGATGCAGCAGGAGATTTGGTAGGATTAGATTCAGCAGGAGATTCAGCAGCAGGAGATGCAGCAGGAGATGATGCAGATGGAGCTGCAGCAGCAGGAGATGCAGCAGGATATGCAGCAGGAGATGTAGCCGGAGATTAAGCAGCAGGAGATTCAGCAGAAGGAGTTGCAGCAGGAGATGCTGTAATAGGAGATGAAGCAGTATATGAAGCAGCAGCAGATGCAGCAGAAAATACTGCAGGTGCAGCAGTAGGAGATGAATCAGGAGATGATGCAGAAGCAAGGGGTGCAGCAGCAGGGGATTACGCAGGACATGCATCAGTAGATGATGCAGCAGTAGGAGATGCAGCCGCTGCAGATGCATCAATAGATGCATATTCATCAGGAGATGCAGCAGGATGAGATGCTTCAGCAGGTACAGATTCATGTGATGTAGCACGAGATACAGAAGGAGATGCTGTAGGAGAAGAGACAGGAGGAGATGATGCAGCAGACACAGCAGCAGGAGATGCACAAGCAGAAGATGCAGCTGAAGGAGATGCAGGAAATGCATCAGCTGATGCAGGAGGAGATTTAGCAGGAAGAGATTTAGCACGAACAGATGCAGCAGCAGGAGATGCAGCATGAGACGCAGCAGCAGGAGATGCAGCAGTAGATTCTGCTGCATCTCCTCTGCTGCCTCTCCTACTGCATCTCCTCCTGTTTCATCTTTTGTTGCATCTCCAGCTGCTGTATATCATGGTGCATATCCTCTTGCTACATCTCCGGCTACATCTCCTGATGCGTCTTCTGCTAGTGCATGTTCTGCTGCATTTCCTGCTGATGCATATCCTGATGCTGTATTTCCTGATGCATCTCTTTCTGCTTTATCTTTTTCTGCATATCCTGCTGTATCTCTTCCTGATGCATCTCCTGCTTAATCTCCTCCTACTACATCTTCAGCATATGCTGCTGCATCTGGTGCTGCCTCACCTATTGCTGCATCTCCTGCTATTGCATCTGCTGCTGCAACTCCTGCTACTTCATCTGTTGCTGCATCTCCTGTTACTTCATCTGCTGCTGAATCTGCATCTCCTCTTTCGTCTGCTGCCTGCATCTCCTGCTGATGCATCTCCTCTTGCTGCATCTTCTGCTGCATTTCTGGCTACTGCATCTCCTTAATGTGCTGCTGCATCTGCTGCTGATTCATGTACTGCTGCATCTCCTACTACAATTCCTGCTGCTACATCTCCTACCACTTGGTGTCCTCCAGCATCTCCTGCTGCTGCATCCTCTGCTCATGCATCTGCAGATGCATCTGCAGAAGTATCTCCATTTCCTGCTGCATCTGATGCTCAGTCTTCTACGGATGCATCTAGTGCTTCTGTATTTCCTCCTGAAGGCATCTGCGGCTGCATCTCCTGCTGCTACATCACCTGCTGAATCTCCTGTTGTACTTTCTGCTGTAATCTCTGATGCATATGTTGCTATTTCATCTCCTGCTGAATCTTCTTCTGCAGAATCTCCACCTGCCACTCCTGCTGATGTATCTCCTCCTGTATCTCCTACTATATCTCCTGCTGCTGAATCTCCTTCTATATCTCCTGCCGCATCTTCTGCTTAATCTTCCACTGCAGACTCTACTACGGTGTTTCCTGCTGCAGAATCTCCTGCTACATTTTCTGCTGAGGCATCTCCTGCCTCTTCATCTCCTGATGCTGCTTCTCCTGCATCTGCTGCGGCTGCATCTTCTTCTACTGCGTCTCCTGCTACTGCATCTCTTCTGCATCTCCCATTGCTACATCTCCTTCTGCATTTCCTGCTTCTGCATCTCCTGCTATGCACCTCATGCTGCTGCATCTGCTGTTGCATATCCTGCTGTATCTCCTGCAGCATCTCCTGCTGCTGCAGTTCCTGCTGCATCTCATCCTGCATCACCTGCTGCTGCATCTGCTGCTGCTTCTGGTGTTGCTACATCTCCTGCTGCACCTGCTGCTGCATCTCCTGCTGCATCTCCAGCTTCATCTTCTGCTGCTGCATCTCCTTCTGTATCTTCTGCAGTTTCATATCCTGCTGCATCTACTCTGCTACATCTCCTGAATCTGCTGTTGTATCTGCTGTTACTTCATGTACTGCTGCATCTCCTGCTACATCTCCTGCTGCTGCATCTCCTGCAGCACTTGTATCTACATTTCTACTTCATCTCCTGCTGCATCTCCTGCTGCTGCGTTTCCTCAATCTGCTCTTGTATCTGCTGCTATTTCATGTACTCCTGCATCTCCTGCTGCCGTATCTCCTGCTACATGCTCTGCTGATGCATCTGCGGATGCATCTACTGATGCTGAATATCCTGCTACATCTGCTACTGAATCTCCTGCTACTGAATCACCTGCTGCTGCATCTCCTACTGCATATGCTGCTGAATGCATTTGCGGCTGCACCTCCTGATGCTGCATTTAACGCTGCTGCATCTCCTGCTGCATTTCCTGCTGCAACGGCTGCTGCATCTACTGCTACTTCATCTACTGCTGCATCTCCTACATCTCCTGCTGCCTCATACGTTTCTCTATGTCCTGCTGCATCTACTGCTGCTGCCTCTGCTGGTGCATCTGCTGCTGATCTATCTCCTGCTCCATCTCTTCCTGCTGCATCCCCTGCTGCATCCCCTACTGCTGCATCTGCAGCATATGCTGCTTCATCTAGTGCTGCTTCACCTACTGCTGCAAGCCCTGCAAATTTTCCTGCTGCTGCATCTGCTGCTGCATCACCTGCTGCTGCATCTCCTGCTTCAACTTCAACTGATGCACCTGTGGCTTCATACCCTCATATGTCATCTTCTGCTGCATATGCTGCAGTATTTCCTGCTGTAGTATCTGCTGATCCTGCATCTACTGCTGCATTTCCTGCTGCATCTGCTGCTGCTCTGCTGCTGCTTCATCTCCTGCCAAATCTCCTGCTACATATCCTGCTGCTGCACCTCCTAAAGCATCTCATGATAATGCTTCATCTCCTGCTACTGCATCTCCTGCTGCACCTACTGCTGCTGCATATCCTGCTGCATCTTCTGCTGCTGCATCTCCTGCTGATGGGTCTGATGCAGCATCTCTTGCTCTTGCATCTCCTGCTGCTGCATTACCTGCTCTATCTCCTCCTACTGCATCTCCTCCTGCTGCATATCCTGCTTCTGTATATACTGCTGCCTTTCCTGCTACAGCATCTCCTTCTGGTGAATCTATTTCTGCATCTCCTTCTTCTGAAACTCCTGCTACTCTATTACCTTCTGCATCGATTCGTGCTGTAAGTCCTTCTTCTGCATCTCCTCCTGCTGCATCTGCTTCTGCATCTCCTTCTTCTGAACCTCCTGCTAAATCTGCATCTCTTGCTGCTTCATCTCCTGCTCTTGCATCTCCTTCTACTGAATCTCCTCCTGAATCTCCGGCGGCATCTCATGCTGCTACATATCCTGCTACACCCCCTGACGTATCTCCTTCTAAATATGCATCTCCTGCTGCTCCTACTGCTGCTGAATTTCCTGCTGTTGAATCTCCTGCTGCTGCGTCTGCTGCATCATCGCCTCTTTCTCCATAACCTGCTGGATTTCCAGTTGCTGCAACATATCATATAGCTGCATATGTTGAAGAATCTCTTCCTACTACATCTTATGCTGAATATTCATTTCCTGCTGCATCTGCTTCTGCATCTCCTGCTGCCGCTGCATCTCCTGCTGCTACTCCTGCTGCTGCATCAGTTGCTGCTGAATCTCCTGATGAATCTCCTGCGGCATCTCATGCTTCTAAATATCATGCTGAATCTCCTGCTGCATCTGCTGCTGCTGCATCTCCTACTGCTGCATCTACTTCTGCATGTGCTGCTGCAAGCATCTACTTCTGCTGCATCTGCTGGTGCTGCATCTCCTGCTGCATCTGCTGCTTCATCTTCTGCTGCTGCACATCCTGCTGCATCTCCGTCTGAATCTCTTGGTGCAGCATTTCCTGCTGATGCATATTCTGCTTCAAATCCTGCTGCTGCATTACTTTCTGCATCTATTCCTTTTGTATTTCCTCCTGCTGCATCTCCTGCCGCTGCATCTGCTGCTTCATCTCCTACTGCTGCATCTGTTAATATTGCATGTGCTGCTGCATCTCTTGGTGCTGAATCTTTTGGTATTGCATCTCCTGCTGCATCTCCTGCTTCATCTCCAGATGCTGCGTCAGTTGCTGCTGAATCTCCTGATGAATCTCCTGGGGCATCTCATGCTTCTACATATCATGTTGAATCTATTGCTGCTGAATCTCCTGATGCCTCAGCTGCTGCTGCATCTCCTACAGCTGCATCACTTTCTGCATGTGCTGCTGCAGCATCTCCTTCTGCTGCATCTCCTGTTGCTGCATCTGCTAGTGCTGCACCTGCTGCAACATCCACTTCTGCATCTCCTGCAGCTGCATCTCCGTCTGAATCTCTTGGTGCTGCATCTCCTGCTGATGCATGTCCTGCTGCATCTCCTGCTTCTGCATATACTTCTGCATCTCCAGCTCCAGCATCTCCTGCTGAATCAATTGCTGCTGCATCCCTTATTCATCTCCTACTGCTGCATATACTGCTGCATCTGGTGCTGCTGAATCTCCTCTTTCTGCATCTCCTGTCCCATCTCCTGCTGCTGCATCTCCTGCGGCTGCATCACCTGCGGCTGCATCTCCTGCGGCTGCATCTCCTGCGGCTGCATCTCCTTCTGCATCTCCTGCTACAGCATCTCCTGTAGTATCTGCTGCTTCTGCATCTCCTGATACATCCCCTGCTGCTTCGTCTCATCCTGCTGCATCTCATGCTGCATCTCCTGCTGCTATAGCTCCTGGTGTTTCATATCCTGCTACTGCATCTCCTAATGAATCTCCTGCTGCTTCATCTCTTGATCCATGTCCTGCTGCTGCATCTCCTGTTTCTGCATCTACTTTTCCTTTGTCTGCTGCTGCATCTCCTGCTGTATCTCATGTTGCACATTCTATTGAAGCATCTCCTGCGTCATTTCGTGCTGCTGCATATCTTGCTGCTTCATCTCATTCTGCATCTCCTGCTGCATCTCGTTGTAGCAGGAAATGCCGCAATAGATTCGAGGTCAGCAGATACTCCATCGGGAAATACTGAAGCAGATGCAGCAGGAGATGACATATCATGTGATGAAGCCACAGATGCATCAGTTGAAGATGAAGCAGGAGATGCAGCAGCACGAGAGGCATCAGCAGGTTCATGAGGAAATGAGGCAGCAAATGTAGAAAGCTATAACTAAGGAGATAGAGCAGGAGACGTTTCAACAGGAAATGCAGCAGGACATGCATTAAGAAATGAGATGCAGTAGGAGATGGAGAAGGAGTTGCAGCATCAGGAGATGCAGCAGGAAATGCAGCATCAGGAGATGTAGTAGGAGGAGATGCAGAAGCAGTTGCAAATCAGGACATTCAGCCGGAAATGCAGCAGCAGGGGAGGTCGTAGCAGGAGATGCAGAAGGAGATGCAGAATCAGAGAATGCAGCAACAGCAGAAGTAACAGGAGATGCAGCAGCATCATATGCACTAGGAGATGAAGAAGCAGGAGATGCTACAGGCGATTCAACCGGAGATGCAGAAGGAGGAGATGCAGCAGCAGGAAGTGCAGAGTAGTAGATGAAGTGAAGAAGATGCAGCAGAAGGAAATATAGCAGGAGATGCAGCCTCAGTAAATGCATCAAGAGAGAAAGTAGCATCAGATGCAGCAGCAGGAGATGCAGCAGCAGGAGATCTATCAGGAGATGCAGCAGTAGATGAAGCAGCAGCAGATGCAGTAGCAAATTCAGCAGATGCAGCAGTTGGAGAATCATAAAGAGCTTCAGCAGGAAATGCAGATGAATATGCAGGAGCAGGAGATACAGCAGGAGATGCATCTGCAGGTGATGCAGAGGAGATGCAGCAGGTGACGCTCAAGGAGATGCAGCAGGAGATGCAGAACGAGATGAAGCAGCAAGATATGCAGCAAAAGGAGATGACGCAGGAGATGCTTCAATAGAAGGTGCAACATGAGATAGAGCAGGAGATGTAGCAGCAGACGAAGCAAAAGGAGATGCAGACACAGGAGATGCAGCAGCAAGACATGGATCAAGAGATGAAGCATCAGGAGATTCATTTGGAGATGCAGTAGCAGGATAACACTGTTTAGTTCAGAATTACAGTTTATTTATGCTGATTTTTGTATTCCCAGTCCTTTCTGCTGACATGCAGCTTGTTTTAGTAAAGGCACATAAATGCCTTCATTGGTAATAACTTTGTCTCCTCTGGACACTGGCTGGGGGTTCTGCTTGACGCTTGATTCCCACAGACCCAGCGCAGAGCTGTGATGAGGCTTGACCTCTTCTTCAGCCTTTTTGTCAGGATCCCAACTGGGACAGATCTCAGGTCTTCCTTGACCATCTCTGTGCACTGAGCTCCTCTAAAAACACCAGAAGACTTTTGTCCCAAGTGACAGGGGACAGGACGAGAGGGAATGGCCTGAAGCTCCGCCAGGGGAGGTTTAGGTTGAATATTAGGAAAGATTTTTCACAGAAAGGGTCATTGGGCACAGGCAGAGGCTGCCCAGGGAGGGGGTTGAGTCACCTTCCCTGGAGGGGTTTAAGGGACGGGTGGACGAGGTGCTGAGGGACACGGTTTAGTGTTTGATAGGAATGGCTGGACTCGATGATCCGGTGGGTCTCTTCCAACCTGGTTGTTCTATGATTCTATGACATGAAACAGCAGGAGATACAGCAGCAAGAGATGCAGCATGAGATGCAGCAGGATGAGATGAAGCAGCAGGGGATGTATCAGGAGATGCAGATACAGCAGGAGATGCTGTAGAAGGAGATGCCGGAGAAGGAGATGCAGGAGAAGGAGACGTAGGAGAAAGAGATGCAGCAGCAGGAGATGCAGCAGCAGGAGATGTAGCAGCACCAGATGCAGCAGGTGATGCAATAGGAGGAGATGGGTCAGGAGATGCAGCAGGAGGAGATAGAACAGGAGATGAATCAGCAGGAGGTACAGCAACATCAGATGCAGCAGTATATGAAGCAGAAGGAGATGAATAAGACGTGCAGCAGCAATTGATGCAGCAGGAGATGCTGGAGTGGGAGATGCAGAAGAAGGAGATGCAGAAGCAGGAGATGCAGCAGGACATGCATCAGCAGCAGATGCAGCAAAACATACATCAGCAGGAGACACAGCAGCAGGATATAAGGCAGGAGATGCACCAGGAGCAGAAGAAGCAGCAGATGCAGCAGCAAAGCGTGCAGAATGAGATGCAGCAAGAATTGCATCAGCATGGATATACTGCTGGAAATTCAGTAGGATATGCAAAAGCAAGTGATATGGTAACAGCAGATGCAGCAGGATATGCAGCAGCAGATGCAGCTGCATGAGATGTATCAGTAGGAGATGTAGCAAGAGATGCATATTCAGCAGGTGATGCACCAGGATATGCAGCAGCAGATTCAGCAGAAGGAAATGCAGCAGGAAATCAGCTGGATATGCAGCAGCAGGAGATGCAGGAAAAGAAGATGCAGGCAAGCCAGAGGCAGCAGCAGGTTCAGCAGGAGTTGCAGCAGCAGGAGATGAAGAGGCAGGAGATTCAGCAGCAGGAGATGCATCAGCAGGAAATGCATCAGAAGACTGTGCAGCAGGAAATTACGTAGGAGATTGTGCAGCAGGAGATTCAGTAGAAAATGCAGCAGGAGATACAGCAGGAGATTCAGTAGAAAATGCAGCAGGAGATACAGAAGGAGATTCAGCAGCAGGGGATGTAGTAGGAGATACATCAGCAGGAATTGTAGCAGGAGATGCTGGCGGAGATTCTGCAGAAGAAGATTCAGCAGGAGATGAAGCAGGAGATGAAATAGCAACATAGGCATCAGCAGTTACAGCAGGAAGTGCAGCAGGAGATTCAGCAGGAGATGTAGCAGCAGGAGATGCAGCCGCAGATGCCTTCAACAGGATATGCAGCTGAAATGCAGAAGCACTAGATGCATCCATAGAAGATTGAGGAGCAGATGCAGCAGGAAATGGAGATACTTCTGCAGATGCATCTGCAGATGTATGAGCAGAGGATGCAGCAGCAGGAGGTGCAAGAGGACACCAAGTGACAGGAGATGTAGCAGCAGGAATTGTAGTAGAAGATACAGCAGTACATGAATCAGCAGCAGATGCAGCAGCAGATTAAGGAGATGCAGTAGCCAGAAATGCAGCAGAAGATGCAGCAAGAGGAGATGCATCAGAAGGAGATGCAGGCAGCAGACGAAAGAGGAGATGCAGATTCAGCAGCAGATGAAGTAGCCCGAGTTGCAGCAGCAGATGCAATAGCAGGAGATGCAGCAATATGTGAAGCAGCACCAGATGCAGCAGCATATGCTGAAGATGTAGTAGGAGGAGATTAAGCAGGAGATCCAGCAGGAAGAGATGCAACAGGATATGCAGAAACAGATAAAGCAGAAAGAGATGCATCAGGAAATACAGCATCAGGATACGCATCAGCAGGAAATGCAGCAGAACATGCACTAGCAGAAGATGTAGCAGGAGATGGAGAATGAGATGCAGCCGGAGATATAGAAGGAGATTCAGCAGCACGAGATTCAGTAGAAAATGCAGCAGGAGATACATCAGCAGGAATTGTAGCAGGAGATGCTGGAGGAGATTCTGCAGAAGATAATTCAGCAGGAGATGAAGCAGGAGATAAAATAGCAACATAGGCATCCGCAGTTACAGCAGGAAATGCAGCAGGAGATTCAGCAGGAGATGTAGCAGCAGGAGATGCAGCCGCAGATGCCTTCAAGAGGATATGCAGCTGAAATGCAGAAGCACTAGATGCATCCGTAGAAGATTGAGCATCAGATGCAGCAGGAAATGGAGATACTTCTGCAGATGCATCCACAGATGCATCCACAGAGGATGCAGCAGGAGATGAATCAGCAGGCTATACAGCAGCATGAGATGAAGCAGCAGATGCAGCAGCAGGAGATGCAGGAGGACATCAAGAAGAAGGAGATGCAGCAGCAGCAAATGTAGCAGGAGATGCAGCAGTACATGAAGCATCAGGAAATGGAGCAGCAAATTAAGGAGCAGCAGGATATGCAGCAGAATATGCAGCAGGAGGTAATGCAGCAGGTGATGCAGCAGCACATGCATCAGGAGATGCTGATTCAGTAGGAGATGTAGCAGCAGAAGATGATGCAGCAGATGATGCAGCAGGAGATGCAGCAGAAGGAAATGCAGCAAGATATGCTGCAGGAGGAGATGCAGTAAGATATGAAGCAGGAGATGCAGCAGCAGGAGATGCAGCTGGGGATGCATGTTCAGCAGTAGATTCAGCAGAATCTTCAGAAGGAGATGAAGCAGCAGGAGATTTAACAGGAGATGCAGCAGTAGATGAAGCAGCAGCATAGGCAACAGCAGATGCACCAGATGGAGCAGAAAGAGATGCAGCAAGTAATGGAGCAGCAGATGCAACGGGAAATGGTGCATCAGGAGATGCATCGGCAGATGCATGAGCAGAGGATGGATCAGGAGATGTAGCAGCAGGAGATACAGGAGCAGGTGATGCCGCAGGAGATGCAACACCAGAAGATGCAGCACCAAGAGATGCAGCAGGAGATGCAGAAGCACATGCAGTATCAGCAGATGCATCAGCAGATGCAGCAACAGGAATAGATGCAGAAAGTAATGAAGCAGCAGGAGTTGAAGCAGAATATGCATCAGCAGTAAATGCAGGACCAAACGATTCAGACGAAGATGCAGCAGGAGGTGCAGTAGTAGGAGATACAGCAGAAGAAGATGCAGCAGCACATGCAGAAGGAGATGCAGCAGTAGGAGATGCAGCAGTAGGAGATTCAGGAGCAGACAAAGGATATTCAGTAGCAGACACGGCATCAGGAGATTCAACAGCTGGAGGTGCAGCAGGAGATGCAGAAGCAAACACAGCTGTAGGATTGGCAGCAGGTGGAGATGCAATAGGAGATTCAGCATGATATGTAGAAGCATTAGATGCCACAGGAGATTGATCAGGAGATTCAGCAGCAACTAATGCTGCAGCAGAAGATGCAGCAGCAGCAGGAGATGCAGAAGCAGATGCAGCAGGAAATGAAGATTCAGCAGAAGATGCAGCAGGAAGAGATTCTTCAACATATGCAGCAGCATGCTATGATGAATCAACAGGAGATACAGCAGGTTATGGAGAAAGAGGAGATGATGCAGCAGACGCAGCAGCAGAAGATTCAGCAGGAGAAGATGCAGCAGCAGTAGATTCAGCAGCAGGAGAAGCAGAAGGAGATGCATATTCAGAAGGAGATACGTCAGGAGATGTAGCAGGATATGTAGCAGCATGAGATGCCGCCGGAGATTCAGGAGGAGATTCAGCAGAAGGACATGCAAGAGCAGGTGATGAAGCAGCAGGAGATGCAGAAGAAGGCTATACAGCAGTAGGAGATGAAGCAGCAGATGCAGCAGCAGGAAATGCAGGAAGACATCAAGTAGAAGGAGATGCAGCAGCAGCAGATTCCGCAGGAGATGCATCAGCAGAAGATGCAGAAGGAGTTGCAGCATCAGGAGGTTCAGCAGGAAATGCAGCAGCAGAGGATGTAGCAGAAGGAGACACAGAAGGAGATGCAGAAGGAGCTGCAGCATTAGGAGATGCAGCAGGGAATGCAGCAGCAGCAGAAGTAAGAGGAGATGTAGCAGCAATAGGAGATGTACCAGCAGGGGATGAAGAAGCAGGAGCTGCTAGCGGCGATTCAGCCGGAGATGCCGGCGGAGATGCAGCAGCAGGAGGTGCAGAGTAATAGATGAAGTGAAGAAGATGCAGCAGAAGGAAATATAGCAGGAAATGCAGCTGCAGTAAATGCATCAAGAGAGAAAGTAGCATTAGATGCAGCAGCAGATGCATCAGCAGGAGATGCAGCAGCAGGATATCTGTCAGGAGATGCAGCAGTAGATGAAGCAGCAGCAGATGCAGCAGCAAATTCAGCAGATGCAGCTGTAGTAGATTCATAAAGAGCTGCAGCAGGAAATGCAGATGAATATGCAGGAGCAGGAGATGCATCAGCAGGTGAGGCAGAAGGAGATGCAGCAGGTGACACTCAAGGAGATGCAGCAGGAGATGCAGAACGAGATGAAGCAGCAAGATATGCAGCAGAAAGAGATGACGCAGGAGATGATTCAATTGAAAGTGCAACATGAGATACAGCAGATAAAGATGCAGCAGCAGATGAAGCAGAAGGAGATGCAGAAACAAGAGATGAAGCAGCAGGACATGGATCAAGAGATGAAGCAGCAGGAGATTCATTAGGAGATGCAGTAGCAGGATATGAAAGAGCAGGAGATATAGCAGCAGGAGATGCAGCCTGAGATGCAGCAAGATGAGATGAAGCAGCAGGGGATGTATCAGGAGATGTAGAAGCAGCAGATACAGCCGGAGATGCCATAGCAGGAGATGCAAAAGGAGATGATGCAGCAGCAGGAAGAGATTAAGCAGGAGATGCAGTAGGAAGAGATTAAGCAGGAGATGCAGCAGGATGACGTGGAACAGGAGATGAAGCAGGAGGAGGTACAGCAGCAGCAGATGCAGTAGTAGATGAAGCAGTAGGAGATGCATAAAAGATGCAGCAGCAATTGATGAAGTAGGTGATGCTGGAGCCGGAAATGAGGAAGAAGTAGATGCAGAAGAAGTAGATGGAGAAGCAGGAGATGCAGGAATATATGCATCAGCAGAAGATACAGCAAAACATACATCAGCAGGAAACACAGCAGCAGGATAGGAGGCAGAAGGTGCACCAGCAGCAGAAGCAGCAGCAGATGCAGCAGCAAAAGGTGCAGGATGAGATGCAGCAAGAATTGCATCAGTACGAGATGCTGCTGGAAATTCAGTAGGTTATACAGCAGCAAGCGATTTGGCAACAGCAGATGCCTCAGGATATGCAGCAGCAGATGCAGCTGCATGAGGTGTATCAGCAGCAGATGTAGCAGGAGATGCATATTCAGCAGGTGATGCAGCATGATATGCAGCAGGAGATTCAAGAGAAGGAAATGCAGCAGGAAATCAGCCGGAGATGCAGCAGCAGAAGATGCAGGAAAAGAAGATGCAGCCGCACCAGAGGCAGCAGCAGATTCAGCAGGAATTGCAGCAGCAGGAGATGAAGAGGCAGGAGATTCAGCAGCAGGAGATGCAGCATCAGGATATTCAGCAGGAGATGCATCAGCAGGAAATGCATCACCAGATTCTGCAGCAGGAAATTCAGTAGGAAATGCAGTAGGAGATGCAGCAGGAGATATAGAAGGAGATTAAGCGTCAGGGGATGTAGTAGGAGATGCAGCAGGAGATACATCAGCAGGAATTGTAGCAGGAGATGCTGGAGGAGATTCTGCAAAAGAAGATTCAGCAGGAGATACAGCAGGAGATGAAATAACAACCTAGGCATCAGCAGTTACAGCAGGAAGTGCAGCAGGAGATTCAGCAGGAGATGCAGCCGCAGATGCCTTCAACAGGATATGCAGCTGAAATGCAGAAGCACAAGATGCATCCATAGAAGATTGAGCAGTAGATGCAGCAGGAAATGGAGATGCTTCTGGAGATGCATCTGCAGATGCATGAGCAGAGAATGCAGCAGAAGGAGATGCTGGAGGACAACAAGTGGCAGAAGATAAAGCAGCAAGAATTGTAGCAGAAGATGCAGCAGTACATGAATCACCAGCAGATGGAGTAGCATATTAAGGAGATGCAGTAGCCAGAAATGCAGCAGAAAGTGCAGCAAGAGGAGATGCATCAGAAGGAGATGCAGGCAGCAGACGAAAGAGGAGATGCAGATTCAGCAGCAGATGAAGTAACAGGAGATGCAGCAGCAGATGAAGTAGCCCGAGTTGCAGCAGCAGATGCAATAGCAGGAGATGCAGCAATATGTGAGGCAGCACCAGATGCAGCAGCATATGCTGAAGATGTAGTAGGAGGAGATTAAGCAGGAGATCCAGCAGGAAGAGAAGCAGCAGGATATGCAGAAAAATATAAAGAAGAAAGAGATGCATCAGGAAATACAGCATCAGGATATGCATCAGCAGGAAATGCAGCAGAACATACACTACCATAAGATGCAGCAGAAGATGCAGCAGGATATGCAGCCGGAGATATAGAAGGAGATTCAGCAGCAGGAATTGTAGCAGGAGATGCTGGAGAAGATTCTGCAGAAGATTCAGTAGGAGATGCAGCAGGAGATGAAATAGCAACATATACATCAGGAGTTACAGCAGGAATTGCAGCAGGAGATTCAGCAGGAGATGTAGCAGCAGGAGATGCAGAAGTAGGAGATGCAGCAGAAGAAGATGCTGCAGCAGCACATGCAGAAGGAGATGCAGCAGTAGGAGATACAGCAGAAGATTCAGCAGCAGAAGATTCAGCAGCAGACAAAGGATATTCAGTAACAGACACGGGATCAGGAGATTCAGTAGCTGGAGGTGCAGTATGAGATGCAGAAGCAAACGCAGCAGTAGGATTGGCAGCAGGTGGAGATGCATTAGGAGATTCAGCATGATATGTAGAAGCATTAGATGTCACAGGAGATTGATAAGGAGATTCAGGAGCAAGTGATGCAGCAACAGGAGAAGCAGCAGGAGACACAGCAGCAGCAGGAGATGCAGAAGCAGATGCAGCAGGAAATGAAGATTCAGCAGAAGATGCAGTAGGAAGAGATTCTTCAACATATGCAGCAGCATGATATGATGCAGCAACTGGAGATACAGCAGGTTATGGAGAAAGAGGAGATGATGCAGCAGAATCAGCAGCAGAAGATTTAGCAGGAGAACATGCAGCAGCAGGAGATTCAGCAGCAGGAGATTCAGCAGCAGGAGATTCAGCAGGAGATGCATATTCAGAAGGAGATACGTCAGGAGATGTAGCAGGATATGTAGCAGCATGAGATGCCACCAGAAATTCAGGAGGAGACTCAGCAGAAGGAGATGCAAGAGCAGGAGATGAAGCAGCAGGAGATGCAGAAACAGGCTATACAGCAGCAGGGGAAGCAGCAGGAGATGCAGCAGCAGGAAATGCAAGAAGACATCAAGTAGACGGAGATGCAGCAGCAGGAGGTTCCGCAGGAGATGCATTGGCAGAAGATGCAGAAGGAGGTGCAACATCAGGAGATTCAGCAGGAAATGCAGCAGCAGGGGATGTAGTAGCAAAAGACACAGAAGGAGATGCAGAAAAACCTGCAGCATCAGGAGATGCAACAGGGAATGCAGCAGCAGCAGAAGTAACAGCAGATGCAGCAGCACTAGGAGATGTAGCAGCAGGGGATGAAGAAGCAGGAGCTGCTACAGGCGATTCAGCCGGAGATGCAGAAGGAGGAGATGCAGCAGCAGGAGGTGCAGAGTAGTAGATGAAGTGAAGAAGATGCAGCAGAAGGAAATATAGCAGGAGATGCAGCCTCAGTAAATGCATCAAGAGAGAAAGTAGCATCAGATGCAGCATCATATGCACCATCAGGTGCAGCAGCAGGAGATGCAGCAGTAGGAGATCTATCAGGAGATGCAGCAGTAGATGAAGCAGCAGCAGATGCAGCAGCAAATTCAGCACATGCCGCAGTACTAGATACATAAAGAGCTTCATCAGGAGATGTAGCAAAAGTAGATACAGGAGCAGATGATGTCGCAGGAGATGCAGCAGAAGATGCAACACCAGAAGATGCCTCAGGATATGCAGCAGCAGATGCAGCTGCATGAGGTGTATCAGCAGGAGATGTAGCAGGAGATGCATATTCAGCAGGTGATGCAGCATGATATGCAGCAGGAGATTCAAGAGAAGGAAATGCAGCAGGAAATCAGCCGGAGATGCAGCAGCAGAAGATGCAGGAAAAGAAGATGCAGCCGCACCAGAGGCAGCAGCAGATTCAGCAGGAATTGCAGCAGCAGGAGATGAAGAGGCAGGAGATTCAGGAGAAGGAGATGAAGAGGCAGGATATTCAGCAGGAGATGCATCAGCAGGAAATTCATCAGCAGATTCTGCAGCAAGAAATTACGTAGGAGATTCAGCAGCAGGAGACTCAGTAGAAAATGCAGCTGAAGGTAATGCAGCAGCAGGAGTTGAAGGAGAATATGCATCAGCAGGAAATGCAGTACCAAAAGATTCAGACGAAGATGCAGCAGGAGATGCAGCAGCAGGAGATGCAGAAGAAAATGTTTCAGCAGGTGCAGCACCGGCAGATGCAGCAACAAGAGATGCAGCATTAGGAGATGCTGCAGCAGCACATGCAGAAGGTGATGAAGCAGTAGGAGATGTACCAGCAGTAGATGGAGCAGGAGATTCAGCAGAATGAGATTTGGCAGCAGAGACGGCATAAGGAGATTCAGCATGATATGTAGAAGCATGAGATGCTGCATGAGATTGATCAGGAGATTCAGCAGCAACTGATACAGCATCAGGAGAAGCAGCAGGATATGCAGGAGGAGATGCAGAAGCAGATGCAGCAGGAAATGAAGATTCAGCAGAAGATGCAATAGGAAGAGATCCTTCAACATATGCAGCAGCATGATATGATGTATCAACAGGAGATACAGCAGGTTATGGAGAAAGAGGAGATGATGCAGCAGACGCAGCAGCAGTAGATTCAGCAGCAGGAGATGCAAAAGCAAAAGCTGCAGCAGCAGGAGATGCAGCAAAAGACTCAGCATGACATGCAGCAGGAGGAGATGGAACAGGAGATGCAGTAGGAGAAGATTCAGCAGAAGATGCTGTAGCAGGAGATGTAGCAGAATAAGATGCAGCAGCATGAGATGCAGCAAGCAATGCAGCAGTAGGAGATGCAGCAGAAGATTCAGCAGCAGGAGATTCAGCAGCAGACAAAGGATATTCAGTAGCACACACGGTATCAGAGGATTCAGCAGCTGGAGGTGCAGCAGGAGATGCAGAAGCAAACGCAGCAGTAGGAGTGGCAGCAGGTGGAGATATCTGAGGAGATGCATATTCAGAAGGAGATGCAGTAGGAGATTCATCAGGAGATTCAGCAGCAACTGATGCAGCAGCAGGAGAAGCAGCAGGAGATGCAGCAGCAGCAGGAGATGCAGAAGCAGATGCAGCAGGAAATGAAGATTCAGCAGAAGATGCAGTAGGAAGAGATTCTTCAACATATGCAGCAGCATGATATGATGCAGCAACTGGAGATACAGCAGGTTATGGAGAAAGAGGAGATGATGCAGCAGACTCAGCAGCAGGATATTTAGCAGTAGGAGATTAAGAAGCAAGAGATTCAACTGCAAAAGAAGCAGCAGGAGATACAGATTCAGAAGGAGATATGTCAGGAGATGTAGCAGGATATGTAGCAGCATGAGATGCCGCCTGAGATTCAGGAGGAGATTCAGCAGAAGGAGATGAAAGAGCAGGAGATGCATCAGAAGAGATGCAGAAGCAGATGCAGCACGAGATGCAGATTTAGCAGAAGATGCATCAGCAAGAGATGCAGAAGCAGATGCAGCAGGAGTCGATGCAGCAGCAGGACACGCATCAGGAGTCGATGCAGAAAGTAATAGATCAGCAGGAGATTCAGAAGAAGGAGATGCAGAAAGAGATTCAGCAGCAGGAGATGTAGCAGCAGGAAAGGCAGCAGTATATAGAGGAGCAGGATATGCAGCAGGAGGAGATGCAGTAGGAGGAGATAGAGTAGGTAATGCAGCAGCAGGACATGCAGCAGGAGATGCAGTAGCAGGAGATGAAGCATTATTATGAGATGCATTAAGAGATGCAGCAGCAGGATATGTAGCAGGAGATTTGGCAGGAGATGAAGCAGCAGCAGAGCAGCAGCAGATGCAGCAGGAAATGCAGCAGTAGATGCAGGATCAGCAGATACTGCAGCAGGAAATACTGTAGCAGATGCAGCAGGAGATGACATATGAGGTGATGAAGCCACAGATGCATCAGTTGAAGATGAAGCAGGAGATGCAGCAGCAGGATGTTTATTAGAAGATGTACCAGGAGATGAGGCAGCAAACGTAGAAAGTTATAACGTACATGTAGAAGCAGATGCAGCAGCAGCTAATTCAGCAGGAGATGCAGCAGCAGGAGATGCATCAGCAGATGAAGCATGAAATGCAGCAAGAGATGCAGCAGCAGAGATGTAGCCGCAGATGCATCAGAAGCAAATGCAACAGGAGATGGAGCAGCAGCAGATTCTGCAGGAGATGCATCAGCAGAAGATGCAGAAGGAGTTGCAGCATCAGGAGATGCAGCAGGGAATGCAGCAGCAGCAGAAGTAACAGGAGATGCAGCAGCATCATATGCACTAGGAGATGTAGCAGCAGGAGATGAAAAAGCAGGAGCTGCTACAGGCGATTGCAGCAGCAGGAGGTGCAGAGTAGTAGATAAAGTAAAGAAGATGCAGCAGAAGGAAATATAGCAGGAGATGCAGCCGCAGTAAATGCATCAAGAGAGAAAGTATCATCAGATGCAGCAGCAGATGCAGTGGAAGAGGATGCAACAGCAGAGGCACCAGCAGAAGACCTCTCAGGAGATGCAGCAGTAGATGAAGCAGCAGCAGATGCAGCAGCAAATTCAGCAGATACAGCAGGAGATGCTGTAGCAGGAGATGCAAAAGGAGATGTAGCAGAACGAGATGCAGCAGCAGGATATGCAGTAAAAGAAGATGCAGCCGCACCAGAGGCAGCAGCAGATTCAGCAGGAGTTGTAGCAGCAGAAGACGCAGCAGCCGGAGATGCAGCAGCAGGAGATGGAGCAGGAGATGCATCAGCAGGGAATGCATTAGCAGATTCTGCAGCAGGAAATTCCCTAGGAGATTCTGCAGAAGGAGATTCAGTAGAAAATGCAGCAGGAGATGCAGCAGGAGATATAGAAGGAGATTCAGCAGCAGGGGATGCAGCAGGAGATGCAGCAGGAGATACATCAGCAGGAATTGTAGCAGGAGATGCTGGAGGAGATTCTGCAGAAGAAGATTCAGCAGGAGATGCAGCAGGTGATGAAATAGAAACATATGCATCAGCAGTTACAGCAGGAAGTGCAACAGGAGATTCAGCAAGAGATGCAGTCGCAGATGCCTTCAACAGGATATGCAGCTGAAATGCAGAAGCACAAGATGCATCAGTAGAAGATTGAGCAGCAGATGCAGAAGGGAAAGGAGATACTTCTGCAGATGCATCCGCAGATGCATCCGCAGAGGATGCAGCAGGAGATGAATCAGCAGGCTATACAGCAGCAGAAGATGCTGCAGCAGATGCAGCAGCAGGAGATGCAGGAGGACTTCCAGTAGAAGCAGATGCAGCAGCAGCAAATGTAGCAGGAGATGCAGCAGTACATGAAGCATCAGGAAATGGAGCAGCAGATTAAGGAGATGCAGCAGCACATGAAGCATCAGAAAACTGAGCAGCAGATTAAGCAGCGGTAGGTAATGCAGCAGGTGATGCAGCAGCAGGTGATGCAGCTGCAGCTGCACAGGCAGCAGATGTAGAAGCAATAGATTCAGCAGCAGATGCATCAGGAGATGCTGATTCAGTAGGAGATGTAGCAGCAGAAGATGATGCAGCAGATGATGCAGCAGGAGATGCAGCAGAAGGAAATGCAGCAAGATATGATGCAGAAAGAGATGCAGTAGGATATGAAGCAGGAGATGCAGCAGCAGGAGATGCAGCCAGGGATGCATATTCAGCAGTAGATTCAGCAGAAACTTCAGAAGGAGATGAAGCAGCAGGAGATTTAGCAGGAGATGCAGCAGTAGATGAAGCAGCAGCATAGGCAACAGCATATGCACCAGATGGAGCAGGAAGAGATGCAGCAGGGGATGGATCAGCAGATGCAACGGGAAATGGTGCATCAGGAGATGCATCCGCAGATGCATGAGCAGAGGATGCATCAGGAGATGTAGCAGCAGGAGATACAGAATGCCACAGGAGATGCCGCAGGAGATTCAACCTCAGAAGATGCAGCACCAAGAGATGCAGCAGGAGATGCAGAAGCACATGCAGTATCAGCAGATGCAGCAGCAGGAGATGCAGCAGCCGGAAATACAACAGTAATAGATGCAGAAGGTAATGCAGCAGCAGGAGTTGAAGCAGAATATGCAGCAGCATGAGATGCAGCACCAAGAGATTCAGACGTATATGCAGCAGCAGATGCAGCAGCTGTAGATGCAGAAGTAGGAGATGCAGCAGAAGATGATGCTGCAGCAGAACATGCAGAAGGAGATGCAGCAGTAGGAGATGCAGCAGAAGATTCAGCAGTAGGAGATTCAGCAGCAGACAAAGGATACTCAGTAGCAGACACGGTATCAGGAGATTCAGCAGCTGGAGGTGCAAGAGCAAACGCAGCAATAGGAGTGGCAGAGGTGGAGATGCATTAAGAGATTCAGCATGATATGTAGAAGCATTAGATGCCACAGGAGATTGATCAGGAGATTCAGCAGGAACTGATGCAGCAGCAGGAGAAGCAGCAGGAGATGCAGCAGGAGATGCAGAAGCAGATGCAGCAGGAAATGAAGATTCAGCAGAAGATGCAGTAGGAAGAGATTCTTCAACATATGCAGCAGCATGATATGATGCATCAACAGGAGATACAGCAGGTTGTGGAGAAAGAGGAGATGATGCATCAGACTCAGCAGCAGAAGATTCAGCAGGAGAAGATGCAGCAGCATGATATTCAGCAGCAGGAGATTCAGCAGCAAGAGAAGCAGCAGGAAATGCATATTCAGAAGGAGATATGTCAGGATATGTAGCCGGATATGTGTCAGCATGAGATGCCACCAGAGATTCAGGAGGAGATTCAGCAGAAGGAGATGCAAGACCAGGAAGATTAATCTACAGCAGATGCACCAAAAGATGCAAGAGATGCAGCAGCAGGAGATACAGCTGGAGATGCAGCAGTAGGAGATTGAGCAAGATATACAGAAGCAGGAGATGCATCAGCGGGAGATGTGGCATGAGAGGCAGAAGAAGATCCTGCAGCAGATGCAGTAGCATATGCAGCACCAGCAGATGCAGCAGCAGGAGATTCTACAGCAGGAGATGCATCAGTCAGAGATGCGGCAGGTTATGCATCAGCAGAAGATGCATCAGCAGGAGATGCAGTAGGTGGAGATGCAGCATCACGAGATGCATCAGTAAAAGCAGTGGCAGGAGATGCAGCAAGAGGAGATGCAGCAGTTTATGCAGCAGCAGGAGATGCAGCAGGAGATGTGGTAGGATTAGATTCAGCAGGAGATGCAGCAGGAGCTGCAGCAGCAGGAGATGCAGCAGGAGATGCAGTAGTAGGAGATGAAGCAGTATATGAAGCAGTAGCAGATACAGCAAAAATACTGCAGATGCAGCAGTAGGAGATGAATCAGGAGATGCAGCAGGAGATTCAGCAGCAGGAGATGCAGTAGGAGATGATGCAGATGGATCTGTAGCATCAGGAGATGCAGAAAGAGAAGCAGAAGGAGATGCAGTAGTAGGAGATGAAGCAGTATATGAAGCAGCAGCAGGTGCAGCAGTAGGAGATGAATGAGGAGATGCAGCACGAGATGATGCAGAAGCAAGAGATGCAGCATCAGGAGATTACGCAGGAGATGCATCAGTAGATGATGCAGCAACAGGAGATGCAGCCGCTGCAGATGCAGGAAGATATTCAACAGCAGATTCAGTAGGAGCTGCAGCAGCAGGAACTGAAGCAGCAGCAGATGCATCAATAGATGCCTATTCATCAGGAGATGCAGCAGGAAGAGATGCTTCAGCAGGTACAGCTTCATGAGATGTAGCACGAGATACAGAAGGAGATGCTGTAGGAGAAGAGGCAGGAGGAGATGATTCAGCAGAGCCAGTAGCAGGAGATGCAGAAGCAGAAGCTGGAGCCGGAGATTCTGCAGCAAGAAATGCAGCAGCAGGAGATGCAGCAGGAGATACAGTCGCAAGAGATGAGCAGCAGATTCAGCAGGAGATTCTGCAGCAAGAGGTGAAGCCTCAGGATCTGCAGAGAAGAAGATGCATCAGTAGGAGATGCAGCAGGAGATGCAACAGCAGACGCATCAGCAGGAGATGCAGCAGCAGAAGATACAGCAGCAGCAGCAGATGCACAAGACAATGGAGCAGGACATGCGGCAGGATAAGATGCAGTACCAGCAGATGCAGCAGGAGATGCAGCGTCTGGAGCTGAGACACTAGAAGATGCTGCAGAAGATGCAGCAGCAGATGCATCAGGAGAAGCAGGAGCAGGAAATGCAGCAGCAGGAGATGCAGCAGCAGAGATGCAGGAGTAGGAGAGGCAGAAGCAGGAGATGTGGCAGCAAGAAATGCAAAAGGATATGCAGAAGCAGGAGATGTGGCAGCAGGAGAGGCGCCATGTGATTCAGCAGGAGATGCAGCAGAAGATTGAGAACCAGGAGATGCACCAGCAGATGCAGCCGCAGGAGATGCAAGAAATGCATCATCTGATGAAGGAGGAGCTTTAGCAGGAGGAGAGGCAGCACCAGGAGATGCAGCAGTACATTCTGCTGCAACTCCTCTGCTGCCTCTCCTACTGCATCTCCTCCTGTTTCATCTTTTGTTGCATCTCCTGTTTCTGTATATCATGGTGCATATCCTCTTGCTACATCTCCGGCTGCATCTCCTGCTGCATATTCTGCTGCAGCAACTTCTGCTGCTACATCTCCTACTGAATCAGCATCTCCTGATGCATCTGCTACTGCATCTATTACTGCTGCATCTTCTGCCTCTGCAGCTGCAGCTGCATCACCTGCTGATGCATCACCTGCTGCATTACCTCCTGCTGCTTAATATTCTGCTGCATTTCCTGCTGCTGCTTAATCTGCTGCTCCATTTCTTCCTGCTTCATGTACTGCTGCATCTCCTCCTACACTTGCTGCTGCTGCATCTCCTTCTACTTGATGTCCTCCTGCATCTCCTGCTGCTGCATCTGCTGCTTCATCTCCAGCTGCTGTATAGCCTGATGCCTCATTGACTGCTGCATATCCTGCTACATTTGCTGCTGCTGCATCTCCTTCTACTTGATGTCCTCCTGCATCTCCTGCTGCTGTATAGCCTGCTGCTTCATCTCCTTCTGCATCTTCTGTGGAAGCATCTGAGGATGCATCTCCAGAATCATCTCCATTTCCTGATGCATCTGCTGCTCAATCTTCTACGGATGCATCTAGTGCTTCTGCATTTCAGCTGCATATCCTGTTGAAGGCATCTGCGGCTGCATCTCCTGCTGCTACATCTCCTGCTGAATCTCCTGCTGCACTTCCTGCTGTAACTGCTGATGCCTATGTTGCTATTTCATCTGCTGCTGCATCTCCTGCTGAATCTTCTTCTGCAGAATCTCCGCCAGCATCTCCTGCTACAATTCCTGCTGATGTATCTCCTGCTGCATCTCCTACCACATCCCCTGTTGCTGAATCTTCTATATCTCCGGCTGCATCTCCTTCTCCATCTCCTGCTGCATCTTCTGCTAGTGCATGTTCTGCTGCATTTCCTGCTGATGCATATCCTGATGCTGTATTTCCTGATGCATCTCTTTCTGCTTTATCTTTTTCTGCATATCCTGTTGCATCTCTTCCTGCTGGATCTCCTGCTTAATCTCCTCCTACTACATCTTCAGCATATGCTGCTGCATCTGGTGCTGCCTCACATATTGCTGCATCTCCTGCTATTGCATCTGCTGCTGCAACTCCTCCTACTTCATCTGCTGCTGCATCTCCTGTTACTTCATCTGCTGCTGAATCTGCATCTCCTCTTTCGTCTGCTACCTGCATCTCCTGCTGCTGAATCTCCTGCTGCTGCATCTGCTGGTGCTGCATATGCTACTGCATCTGCTGCAGGATCTTCTTCTTCTGCCTCTCATGCCACATCTCCCGCTGATGCATCTCCTGCTTCTCTATATCTTGCTCAAATCTACTGCTGCTGCATCTCCAGCTGCATCTCCGGCTGCTGCATCTCTTGCATCTTTTGGTGCATCTGCTGTAGATTAATCTACTGCTGCATCTCCTCTTGCTTCATCTTCTGATTTTTTGATGTCCTTCTGCATCACCTGATGCTCCATCTGCTGCTGCTGCATACACTGCTGCATCTTCTGCTGCTGAATTCACTTCTGCTGCATCTGCTGCTGCATCACCTTCTACTGAATCCCCTGCTGCATCTCCTGCTGCTGCATCCACTGGTACATCTCCTAATGCTGCATCTCCTGCTGATGCATCTCCTGATGCATCTCCTGCTTCTCTGTGTCCTCCTCCTGGATCTCCACCTGCATCGATTGCTGCTGCATCCTCTGCTGAACCTCCTGCTGCTGCATCTCCTTCTGCAACTTCCTCTGATGCATCAGCAGATTCATCTGATGATGCATCTCCCCTGCTTCATCTCCTGATGCTGAATCTCCTGCTCTTGCATACCCTGCTGCATCTACAGCTGCTTCTAAGCCTACTTCATCTACTGCTGCTGCATTACCTGCTGCTTCTGCTGCTGCATCTCCTCCTGAATTTCCTGCTGCTGCATCTCCTGCTGCTATAGCTTTTGCTTATCAATCTCCCGCTGCTGCATCTCTTACGGAATCTGCTTCTGAATCTGCTCCTGCATCTACTGCAGCTGCATCTCCTGATGCTGTATCTGCTGCTACTGCATTTCCTAATGCATCTCCTGTAGCTTAATCTCCTGCTTTTGCATCTCCTGTTTTATCTCCTTCTGATGCCTATCTTCCTGCTGCATCTCCTGTTGAATCTGCTGCTGAATCTCCTGTTTCTGCATCTCATACCGCATCTCCTGCTGCTGAATCTCCCTCTTCTGCATCTCCTGCTGCATCTCCTGCTGCTGCATCACCTGCTGCATCACCTTCTGCCGAATCTCCTGCATCTTTTGCTGAATCTTCTGTAGATTCACCTCCTTGTGCATCTCCTGCTGCTGCATCACCTGCTGATGGATGTCCTCGTGCATCTCCTGATGCTGCATCTGCTGCTGCATCTCCTACAGCTACATCTCCTGTGCCATCTCCTACTGCTGAATCTCGTGCTACTCCATTCTCTGCTGCATCTACTGCTGCTGCATAGCCTGCTGCCGAATCTCCTAATGCATCTCCTCTTGCTTAGTCTCCTGATGCTTCCTATCCTGCTTCATCTCCTTTTGCTGCATATATTGCTGCTGCATTTACTGCTGCTTGGCCTGCTGCTGTATCCCCTGCTCCATCTCCTGCTGAGGCATCTCCTGCTGCATCTCCTTCTGCATCTCCTGCTGCTCCAGCTGCTGCATCTGCATCATCAGGATATTCTGAAGGAGATGCAGCAACAGGAGATGCAGCAGCAGGAGATGCATCACAGCACTGTGGCAGCAGATTCAGCTGTAGGAGATGCAGCCGTAGGAGATGCAGCAGGATTTTCAGCAGGAGATACAGCAGAAGGAGATACAGCAGGAGGTGCAGTAGCAGATGGAGCAGAAGGAAGTGTAGCAGCAGAAGATGTAGGAGGATATGCAGCAGCAGTAGATGAAACAGACCATAAAGCAGCAGGATATGCAGAAGCAGGAGAATCAGCAGCAGGGGATGCAGCAGCAGATTCAGCAGCAAATTCAGCAGGAAATGTAGCAACAGTAGATGCAGAAGAAGGATATGTAGCAGGAGATGCATAAGCAGGCAATGCACCAGGAGAGGCAGCAGCAGAAGTTGCAGCGGGAGATATAGAAAAAAAAGAGGAAGAAGGAGCAGCCCCTATGACTTGACGTCCTCCTGCATCTCCTGATGCTGCATCTGCTGCTTCATCTCCTGCTTCTGTATCTCCTGCTGCTACATCTCCTGATGCATCCTCTGCTCATGCATCTGTGGATGCATCTCCTCATGAGTCATTTCCCGTTGCATCTGCTGCTCCATCCCCTGCTGCACCTCATTCTGCTCCATCTGGTGCAACTGCTGTTGCATATGCTGCTGCTTCATCTACTGCTGCATCTCCGGCTAAATCTGCTGCTGCTGCATCTCCTTCTGAAATTCCTGCTGAATCTACAGCTGAATATGCATCCCCTGCTGCATCTCCTGCTGATGCATCTCCTGCTAAATATGAATCTCCTGCTGCATCTGCTTCTGCATCTCCTGCTGCTTCATCTCCTGCACTTGCATCTCCTTCTGCTGAATTTCCTCCTGAATCTCCGGCGGCAGCTCATGCTGCTACATATTCTGCTACATCTCCTGACGTATCTCCTTCTATACATATGCTTCTCCTGCTGCTGCATCTCCTGCTGCTGAATCTGCTGCTGCTGTATCTTCTCCTGCTGCGTCTGCTGCTGCTGCATCTTCTGCATCGTCTCCTCTTTCTCCATAACCTGCTGTATCTCCTGTTGATGCATCATATCATGCTGCTGCATATGTTGAAGAATCTCTTCCTTCTGCATCTTCCGATGAATCTTCATTTCCTGCTGCATCTGCTTCTGCATCTCCTGCTGCTGCTGTGTCTCCTGCTGCTTCTCCTGCTGCTTCTCCTGCTGCTGCATCAGTTTCTGCTGAATCTCATGATGAATCTCCTGCGGCATCTCATGCTTCTACATATCATGCTGAATCTCCTGCTGCCGAATCTCCTGCTGCATCTGCTGCTTCTGCATCTCCTACTGCTGCATTACCTTGTACATGTGCTGCTGCAGCATCTCCTTCTGCTTCATATCCTTTTGCTGCATCTGCTGGTGCTGCACCTGCTGCAATATCAGCTTCTGCATCTCCTGCTTCTGCACCTCCTGCTGCATCTCCGTCTGAATCTCTTGGTGCTGCATCTCATGCTGCTGCATATTCTGCTTCAACTCCTGCTGCTGCATTACCTTCTGCATCTATTCCTGTTGTATTTCCGGCTGCTGCATCTCCTGCTGCTGCATCTGCTGATACTGCATGTGCTTCTGCATCTCCTGCTGCATCTCTAGGTGCTGCATCTTCTGAGGTTGCATCTCCTGCGGCATCACCTGCTCCTGTATCTCCTGCTGCTATATCTCCTGATGCATCCTCTGCTCATGCATCTGCGGATGCATCTCCTCATGCGTCATTTCCCGTTGCATCTGCTGATCCATCCCCTGCTGCATCTCTTTCTGCTCCATCTGGTACATCTGCTGTTGCCTATGCTGCTGCTTCATCTACTGCTGCATCTCCTGCTAAATCTCCTTCTGCTGCATCTCCTTCTGAAGTTTCTGCTGAATCTACTGCTGAATATGCATACCCTGCTGCATCTCCTGCTGCTGCATCTCCTGCTTCATATCTTACTGCATTTCCTCCTGCATCATATCTTGCTGCATTTCCTTCTGCTGCATCTCCTGCTGCATCATCTGCTGCAGCATCTTCTGCTGCTACATCTCCTACTGAATCAGCATCTGCTGCTGCATCTGCTGCTGCATCTATTGCTGCTGCATCTGCTGCACTTTCTGATGCATCACCTGTTGCATTACCTCTTTCTGCATATTTTGCTGCATATCCTGCTGCTGCTTAATATGCTGCTCTATTTCCTGATGCTTCATGGACTGCTGCATCTCATTAATCTGCTGCTCCATTTCCTGATGCTTCATGGACTGCTGCATCTCCTGCTACATTTGCTGCTGCTGCATCTCCTTCTACTTGATGTCCTCCTGCATCTCCTGCTGCTGCATCTGCTGCTTCATCTCCGGCTGCATCTTCTGTGGATGCATCTGCGGATCATCTCCAGAAGCATCTCCATTTCCTGCTGCATCTGCTGCTCAGTCTTCTATGGATGCATCTAGTGCTTCTGCATTTCAGCTGCATATCCTGTTGAAGGCATCTGCGGCTGCATCTCCTGTTGCTACATCTCCTGCTGCATATCCTACTCTAACTGAGGATGCCTATGTTGCTATTTCATCTCCTGCTGCATCTCCTACTGAATCTTCTTCCACAGAATCTCCTCCAGCATCTCCTGCTACAATTCCTGCTGATGTATCTCCTGCTGCTGAATCTCCTTCTATATCTCCGGCTGCATCTCCTTCTCCATCTCCTGCTGCATCTTCTGCTAGTGCATGTTCTGCTGCATTTCCTGCTGATGCATATCCTGATGCTGTATTTCCTGATGCATCTCTTTCTGCTTTATCTTTTTCTGCATATCCTGTTGCATCTCTTCCTGCTGGATCTCCTGCTTAATCTCCTCCTACTACATCTTCAGCATATGCTGCTGCATCTGGTGCTGCCTCACATATTGCTGCATCTCCTGCTATTGCATCTGCTGCTGCAACTCCTCCTACTTCATCTGCTGCTGCATCTCCTGTTACTTCATCTGCTGCTGAATCTGCATCTCCTCTTTCGTCTGCTACCTGCATCTCCTGCTGCTGAATCTCCTGCTGCTGCATCTGCTGGTGCTGCATATGCTACTGCATCTGCTGCAGGATCTTCTTCTTCTGCCTCTCATGCCACATCTCCCGCTGATGCATCTCCTGCTTCTCTATATCTTGCTCAAGCTACTGCTGCTGCATCTCCAGCTGCATCTCCGGCTGCTGCATCTCTTGCATCTTTTGGTGCATCTGCTGTAGATTAATCTACTGCTGCATCTCCTCTTGCTTCATCTTCTGATTTTTTGATGTCCTTCTGCATCACCTGATGCTCCATCTGCTGCTGCTGCATACACTGCTGCATCTTCTGCTGCTGAATTCACTTCTGCTGCATCTGCTGCTGCATCACCTTCTACTGAATCCCGTGATACATCTCCTGCTGCTGCATCCACTGGTACATCTCCTAATGCTGCATCTCCTGCTGATGCATCTCCTGATGCATCTCCTGCTCAATCTCCTCCTGCTGCTTCTCCTACTGCTTCATCTCCTGCATCTGCTGCTGCATGTGCTGCTGCATCTCCTGCTTCTCTATGTCCTCCTCCTGGATCTCCACCTGCATCGATTGCTGCTGCATCCTCTGCTGAACCTCCTGCTGCTGCATCTCCTTCTGCAACTTCCTCTGATGCATCAGCAGATTCATCTGATGATGCATCTCCCCTGCTTCATCTCCTGATGCTGAATCTCCTGCTCTTGCATACCCTGCTGCATCTACAGCTGCTTCTAAGCCTACTTCATCTACTGCTGCTGCATTACCTGCTGCTTCTGCTGCTGCATCTCCTCCTGAATTTCCTGCTGCTGCATCTCCTGCTGCTATAGCTTTTGCTTATCAATCTCCTGCTGCTGCATCTCTTACGGAATCTGCTTCTGAATCTGCTCCTGCACCTACTGCAGCTGCATCTCCTGATGCTGTATCTGCTGCTACTGCATCTCCTAATGCATCTCCTGTAGCTAAATTTCCTGCTTTTGCATCTCCTGTTTTATCTCCTTCTGATGCCTATCTTCCTGCTGCATCTACTGCTGCTTCATCTGCTTCTATATCTCCCGCTGCATCTCCTGCTGCTGCATCTCAGGACAGATCTTCTCTTGCTATGTCTCTTGCTGCATATCCTGCTGCTACATCTCCTGTTACTGCATCTCCTTCTGCATCTCCTGCTCCATCTCTTGCGGCTGCATCTCCTGCTCCATATCCTTCTGTTGCATCTGCGGTTCATCATATAATGGTGTTTTCTTGCTGGATCTCCTGCTACTGCATCTCCTGCTGCTGCATCTCCTGCTGCATCTCCTGCTGCTGCATTTCCAGCTGCAGTTGCTTCTGCTCCATCTCCTGCGGCTGCGACTTCTGATGCATTTCCTGATGTATTTTCTACTGCTGCATCTCCTTCTGCTGCAAATCCTGCTGCATCTCCTTTTGCTGCATTTCCTTCTGCTGCATTTCCTGCTCCTGCATCTGATACTTCATCTCCTGCTGCTGCATCTGCAGGTGCTGAATCTCCTGCTGCATGGGCTGCTGCATCTCCTGCTTCTCCATCTCATACCACATCTCCTGCTGCTGCATCTCCTGCTTCTGCATCACCTGCTGCATCACCTGCTGCCGAATCTCCTGCATCTTTTGCTGCATCTGCTGTAGATTCGCCTCCCGGTGCATCTCCTGCTGCTGCATCTCCTGCTGATGGATGTCCTCGTGCATCTCCTGATGCTGTATCTGCTGCTGCATCTCCTGCAGCTGCATCTCCTGTGCCATCTCCTACTGCTGAATCTCGTGTTGCTCCATTCTCTGCTGCATCTACTGCTGCTTGGCCTGCTGCTGTATCTCCTGCTCCATCTCCTGCTGGGGCAGGGCATCTCCTGCTGCATCTCCTTCTGCATCTCCTGCTACTCCAGCTGCTGCATCTGCATCATCAGGATATTCTGAAGGAGATGCAGCAACAGGAGATGCAGCAGCAGGAGATGCAACCACAGCACTGCGGCAGCAGATTCAGCTGCAGGAGGTGCATCCGTAGGAGATGCAGCAGGATTTTCAGCAGGAGATACAGCAGAAGGAGATGCAGCAGGAGGTGCAGTAGCAGATGCAGCAGAAGGAAGTGTAGCAGCAGAAGATGTAGGAGGATATGCAGCAGCAGTAGATGAAACAGACCAGAAAGCAGCAGGATATGCAGAAGCAGGAGAATCAGCAGCAGGGGATGCAGCAGCAGATTCAGCAGCAAATTCAGCAGGAAATGTAGCAACAGTAGATGCAGAAGAAGGATATGTAGCAGGAGATGCATAAGCAGGCAATGCACGAGGAGAGGCAGCAGCAGAAGTTGCAGCGGGAGATATAGAAAAAAATGAGGAGGCAGGAGCAGCCCCTATTACTTGATGTTCTCCTGCATCTCCTGATGCTGCATCTGCTGCTGCATCTCCTGCTTCTGTATCTCCTGCTTCTGTATCTCCTGCTGTTACATCTCCTGATGCATCCTCTGCTCATGCATCTGCGGATGCATCTCCTCATGAGTCATTTCCCGTTGCATCTGCTGCTCCATCCCGTGCTGCATCTCTTTCTGCTCCATCTGGTGCAACTGCTGTTGCGTATGCTACTGCTTCATCTACTGCTGCATCTCCTGCTAAATCTCCATCTGCTGCATCTCCTTCTGAAGTTTCTGCTGAATCTACTGATGAATATGCATCCCCGGCTGCATCTCCTGCTGCTGCATCTCCTGCTTCATATCCTACTGCATCTCTTTTGCAGCATATCTTGCTGCATTTCTTACTGCTGCACCTCCTGCGGCATCATCTGCTCCTGTATCTCCTGCTGCTACATCTCCTGATGCATCCTCTGCTAATGCGTCTGTGGATGCATCTTCTGATGCAGCATTTCCCGTTGCATCTGCTGCTCCATCCCGTGCTGCATCTCCTTCTGCTCCATCTGGTGCATCTGCTGTTGCATATGCTGCTGCTTCATCTGCTGCTGCATCTATTGCTGCTGCATCTGCTGCCTCTGCAGCTACAGCTGCATGAACTCCTGCTACATATTCTGCTGCATTTCCTCCTGCTGCTTAATCTCCTGCTCCATTTTCCGATGCTTCATGTACTGCTGAATCTCCTGCTACATTTGCTGCTGCTGCATCTCATTCTACTTGAAGTCCTCCTGCATCTCCTGCTGCTGCATCTCCTGCTACATCTCCTGCTGATACACCTCATGCAGCTGCATCTGCTGCTGCATATCCTGATGCATCTGCTGTAGCCAAATCTCTTGCTGTTGCATATTCTACTGAATTTCCAGCAGCATCACCTGCTGATGCAATTCCTGCTGCATCTCATCCTGCATTCTTTGCTGCTGCATCTGCTTCTGCTTCAGCTTCTGGTGATGCTACATCTCCAGCTCCGTCTGCTGCTTCATCTGCTGCTGTATCTCCTGCAGCATATGCTTCTGCATCTTCTGCTACATAAGTTGCTGCATCTGCTGCTGCTTCTGCTGCTGGTGCATCTCCTGCCTCATATCCTGCTGCTGTGTCTCCTGCTGATGTATGTTTTGCTGTATCTCCTGCTGATGCATGTCCTGCTGCATCTCCTGCTTCTGTATCTACTTCTTCTGCATCTCCGGCTCCAGCATCTCCTGCTGCATCAATTGCTGCTGCATCTCTTATTCATCTCCTTCTACTGCATCTGGTGCTGTTGTACCTCCTCCTACTGCATCTCCTGTTCCATCTCATCCTGCTGCAACTCCTGCTGCATCTCCTGCTGCTGCATCTCCTGCTGCAGCATCTCCTAATGCTGCATCTCCTGTTGCTGCATCTGCTGGTGCTGCACCTGCTGCAACATCTGCTTCTGCATCTCTTGCTGCTGCATCTCCTGCTGCATCTTCGTCTGAATCTTTTGGTGCTGCATTTCCCTCTGATGCATATTGTGCTTCAACTCCTGCTGCTGCATTACCTTCAGCTGCATTTTCTACTGAATCCCCTGCTGCAGAATCTCCTACGGAATTTTCTGCTGCAGAATCTCCTACAGAATTTCCTGCTGCACAATCTGCTGATGCATTTCCTGCTGATGCATCTCCTGCTGAATCTCCTGCCTCTTCATCTCCTTCTGCTGAATCTCCTGCCTCTTCATTTCCTGCTCCTGCAATTCCTGCTGAATCTGCTGCTGCCTCTGGTGCGGCTGCATCTTCTTTTCCTGCATCTCCTGCTGCTGCATCTCCAGCTGATTTCCTGCTGCATTTCCTTCTCTTGAATCTCCTGCTGCATTTCCTGGTGCATCACCTGCTGAATATGCATCTCCTGCTACATCTCCTGTTGATACACCTCATGCAGCTGCAGCTGCTGCTGCATATCCTGAGGCATCTGCTGTTGCCAAATCTCTTGCTGCTGCATATCCTACTGAATTTCCAGCAGCATCACCTGCTGATGCAATTCCTGCTGCATCTCATCCTGCATCCTTTGCTGCTGCATCTGCTTCTGCTTCTGGTGATGCTACATTTCCAGCTGCAACTGCTGCTGCTACATCTCATGATGCATCCTCTGCTCATGCATCTGCAGGTGCATCTGCAGAAGTATCTCCATTTCCTGCTGCATCTGATGCTCAATCTTCTACGGATGCATCTAGTGCTTCTGCATTTCCTCCAGAAGGCATCTGCAGCTGCATCTCCTGCTGCTACATCACCTGCTGAATCTCCTGTTGCCCTTCCTGCTGTAACCCCTGATGCATATGTTGCGACTTCATCTCCTGATGCATCTCCTGCTGTATCTCCTGCTGAATCTTCTTCTGCAGAATCTCCTCCTGCAACTCCTGCTGATGTATCTCCTGCTGCATCTCCTACTACATCTCCTGCTGCTGAATCTCCTTCTATATCCCCTGCTGCATCTTCTGCTGAATCTTCCGCTGAATCTCCTGCTGCAGACTCTCCTACGGTCCTTCCTGCTGCAGAATCTCCTGCTACATTTCCTGATTCATCTCCTGCTGAATCTCCTGCCTCTTCATCTCCTGCTGCTGCTTCTCCTGCATCTGCTGCGGCTGCATCATCTTCTACTGCGTCTCCTGCTACTGCGTCTCCTTCTTCTGAATCTCCTGCTGCTCTAATACCTTCTGCATCGACTCCTCCTGCATGTCCTGCTGCTGCATCGACTCCTGCTGCATCTGCTTCTGCATCTCCTGCTGATGCATCTCCTGCTAAATAGGAATCTCCTGCTGCATCTGCTTCTGCATCTCCTGCTGCTTCATCTCCTGCACTTGCATCTCCTTCTGCTGAATTTCCTCCTGAATCTCCGGCGGCAGCTCATGCTGCTACATATTCTGCTACATCTCCTGACGTATCTCCTTCTATATATATGCTTCTCCTGCTGCTGCATCTGCTGCTGCTGAATCTGCTGCTGCTGTATCTCCTCCTGCTGCGTCTGCTGCTGCTGCGTCTTCTGCATCGTCTCCTCTTTCTCCATAACCTGCTGTATCTCCTGTTGATGCATCATATCATGCTGCTGCATATGTTGAAGAATCTTTTCCTACTGCATCTTCCGATGAATTTTCATTTCCTGCTGCATCTGCTTCTGCATCTCCTGCTGCTGCTGCGTCTCCTGCTGCTTCTCCTGCTGCTGCATCAGTTTCTGCTGAATCTCATGATGAATCTCCTGCGGCATCTCATGCTTCTACATATCATGCTGAATCTCCTGCTACCGAATCTCCTGCTGCATCTGCTGCTTCTGCATCTCCTACTGCTGCATTACCTTGTACATGTGCTGCTGCAGCATCTCCTTCTGCTTCATATCCTGTTGCTACCTATGCTGGTGCTGCACCTGCTGCAACATCTGCTTCTGCATCTCCTGCTTCTGCACCTCCTGCTGCATCTCCGTCTGAATCTCTTGGTGCTGCATCTCATGCTGCTGCATATTCTGCTTCAACTCCTGCTGCTGCATTACCTTCTGCATCTATTCCTGTTGTATTTCCGGCTGCTGCATCTCCTGCTGCTGCATCTGC
Source organism: Clamator glandarius (assembly GCA_033459285.1). NCBI lineage: Eukaryota > Metazoa > Chordata > Aves > Cuculiformes > Cuculidae > Clamator > Clamator glandarius. The sequence continues at coordinate 46,610 of JAUNZM010000481.1, read as the reverse complement.
TGATACTGCATGTGCTTCTGCATCTCCTGCTGCATCTCTTGGTGCTGCATCTTCTGAGGTTGCATCTCCTGTGGCATCACCTGCTTCTGTATCTCCTGCTGCTACATCTCCTCATGCATCCTCTGCTCATGCATCTGCGGATGCATCTCCTGATGCACCATTTCCCGTTGCATCTGCTGATCCATCCCCTGCTGCATCTCTTTCTGCTCCATCTGGTGCATCTGCTGTTGCCTATGCTGCTGCTTCATCTACTGCTGCATCTCCTGCTAAATCTCCTTCTGCTGCATCTCCTTCTGAAGTTTCTGCTGAATCTACTGCTGAATATGCATCCCCTGCGGCATCTCCTGCTGCTGCATCTCCTGCTTCATATCTTACTGCATTTCCTCCTGCATCATATCTTGCTGCATTTCCTTCTGCTGCATCTCCTGCTGCATCATCTGCTGCAGCATCTTCTGCTGCTACATCTCCTACTGAATCAGCATCTCCTGATGCATCTGCTGCTGCATCTATTGCTGCTTCATTTGCTGCCTCTGCATCTGCAGCTACATCACTTTCTGATGCATCGCCTGCTGCATTACTCTTTCTGCATATTTTGCTGCATATCCTGCTGCTGCTTAATATGCTGCTCTATTTCCTGATGCTTCATGGACTGCTGCATCTCATTAATCTGCTGCTCCATTTCCTGATGCTTCATGGACTGCTGCATCTCCTGCTACATTTGCTGCTGCTGCATCTCCTTCTACTTGATGTCCTCCTGCATCTCCTGCTGCTGCATCTGCTGCTTCATCTCCTGCTGCATCTTCTGCGGATGCATCTGCGGATCATCTCCAGAAGCATCTCCATTTCCTGCTGCATCTGCTGCTCAATCTTCTACGGATGCATCTAGTGCTTCTGCATTTCAGCTGCATATCCTGTTGAAGGCATCTGCGGCTGCATCTCCTGTTGCTACATCTCTTGCTGAATCTCCTGCTGCACATCCTGCTGTAACTGAGGATGCCTATGTTGCTATTTCATCTCCTGCTGCATCTCCTACTGAAACTTCTTCTGCAGAATCTCCTGCTGCATCTCCTACTACATCCCCTGCTGCTGAATCTCCTTCTCCATCTCCTGCTGCGTCTTCTGCTAGTGCATGTTCTGCTGCATTTCCTGCTGATGCATATCCTGCTGCTGTATTTCCTGATGCATCTATTTCTGCTTTATCTTTTTCTGCATATCCTGCTGTATCTCTTATTGCTGGATCTCCTGCTTAATCTCCTCCTACTACATCTTCAGCATATGCTGCTGCATCTGGTGCTGCCTCACATATTGCTGCATCTCCTGCTATTGCATATGCTCCTTCAACTCGGGCTGTTTCATCTGCTGCTGCATCTCCTGTTACTTCGTCTGCTGCTGAATCTGCATCTCCCCTTTCGTCTGCTGCCTGCATCTCCTGCTGATGCATCTCCTCTTGCTGCATCTCCTGCTGCATTTTCTACTGAATTTCCTGCTGCAAAATCTCCTACGGAATTTCCTGCTGCACAATCTGCTGATGCATTTCCTGCTGATGCATCTCCTGCTGAATCTCCTGTCTCTTCATCTCCTTCTGCTGAATCTCCTCCCTCTACATCTCTGCTGCTGCAACTACTGCTGAACCTGCTGCTGCCTCTGGTTCGCCTTCATCTTCTTTTCCTGCATCTCCTGCTGCTGCATCTCCAGCTGATTTCCTGCTGCATTTCTTTCTGTGGAATCTGCTGCTGCATTTCCTGGTGCATCACCTGCTGAATATGCATCTCTTGCTACATCTCCTGATGATACACCTCATGCAGCTGCAGATGCTGCTGCATATCCTGATGCCTCTGCTGTTGCCAAATCGCTTGCTCTTGCATATCCTACTGAATTTCCAGCAGCATCTCCATGCTGATGCAATTCTTACTGCATCTCATCCTGCATCCTTTGCTGCTGCATCTGCTGCTGCTTTTGCTGCTGGTGCATCTGCTGCCTCATATCTTGCTGCTGTGTCTCCTGCTGATGTATGTTTTGCTGCATCTCCTGCTGATGCATGTCCTGCTGCATCTCCTGCTTCTGCATCTACTTCTTCTGCATCTCCGGCTCCAGCATCTCCTGCTGAATCAATTGCTGCTGCATCTCTTATTCATCTCCTTCTGCTGCATATACTGCTGCATCTGATGTTGCTGTACCTCCTCCTGATTCATCTCCTGTTGCATCTCCTCCTGCTGCATCTCCTGCTGAATCTCCTCCTTCTGATTCTCCTGACCCAACTCCTCCTGTTGCATCACCTGCTGCATCTCCTGTTGCTGCATCTCCTGCTGCTGCATCTCCTTCTGTTACATCTCCTGCTGCATCTCTTGCTGCATTGCCTGCTTCGTCTGCTGATGCATCTGTGGCTGCTCTATGTCCTGCTACATCTCGTCATCCTGCACATCCTGCTGCATCTGCTGAAGATTCTCTTCCTATTGCTTCTCCTGCTGAATCTGCATTTCCTGCTGCATCTGCTTCTGCATCTCCTGCTGCTGCATCTCCTGCTGAATTAGCTGCTGCTGCATCTGCTTCTACATGTACGTTATAACTTTCTATGTTTGCTACATCATCTCCTGGTATATCTGCTAATGAACATCCTGCTGCTGCATTTTTTGCTTCATCTTCAACTGATGCATCTGTGGCTTCATCACCTCATATGTCATCTCCTGCTCCATCTGCTGCAGTATTTCCTGATGGAGTATCTGCTGATCCTGCATCTACTGCTGCATTTCCGGCTGCATCTGCTGCTGCTTCATCTCCTGCCAAATCTCCTGCTACATATCCTGCTGCTGCACCTCCTAATGCATCTCATGATAATGCTTCATCACCTGCTACTGCATCTCCTGCTGCACCTACTGCTGCTGCATTGTCTGCTGCATTTTCTGCTGCTGCATTATCTGCTGCATCTTCTGCTGCTGCATCTCTTGCTGATGGTTCTGATGCAGCATCTCTTGCTCTTGCATCTCCTGCTGCATTTCCTGCTGCTACATTACCTACTCTATCTCCTCCTACTGCATCTCCTCCTGCTGCATATCCTGCTTCTCTATATACTGCTGCCTATCCTGCTACTGCATCTCCTGCTGCTGAATCTCTTTCTCTATCTCCTTCTTCTGAATCTCCTGCTGCTCTATTACCTTCTGCATCGACTCCTGCTGCCTGTCCTGCTGCTGCATCGACTCCTGCTGCATCTGCTTCTGCATCTCCTTCTACAGAATCTCCTGCTAAATCTGCATGTCCTTCTGCTGAATCTCCTCCTGAATCTCTGGCGGCATCTCATGCTTCTACATATCCTGCTACATCTCTTGACGTATCTCCTTCAGAATATGCATCTCCTGCTGCTTCTCCTGCTGCTGAATTTCCTTCTGCTGAATCTCCTGCTTCTTAATCTCCTGCTGCTGAATCTCTTGCTGCTGCATCTGCTGCATCATCGCCTCTTTCTCCATAACCTGCTGTATCTCCATTTGCTGCATCATATCATGCTGCGGCAGATGTTGAATATCTCTTCCTACTGCATCTTCTGATGAATCTTCATTTCCTGCTGCATCTGCTTCTGCACTCCTGCTGCTGCTGGGTCTCCTGCTGCTTCTCCTGCTGCTGCATCAGTTGCTGATGAATCTCCTGATGAATCTCCTGCGGCATCTCATGCTTCTACATATCATGCTGAATCTCCTGCTGCTGAATCTCCTGATGCCTCTGCTGCTACTGCATCTCCTACAGCCGCATCACCTTCTGCATGTGCTGCTGCAGCGTCTCCTAATGCTGCATCTCCTGTTGATGCATCTGCTGGTGCTGCACCTGCTGCAAAATCTGCTTCTGCATCTCCTGCTGCTGCATCTCCGTCTGAATCTCTTGGTGCTGCATTTCCTGCTGATGCATATTCTGCTTCAACTCCTGCTGCTGCACCACCTTCTGCATCTATTCCTGTTGTATTTCCTGCTTCTGCATCTCCGTCTGAATCTCTTGGTGCTGCATCTCTTGCTGATGCATGTCCTGCTGCATCTCCTGCTTCTGCATCTACTTCTTCTGCATCTCCGGCTCCAGCATCTCCTGCTGAATCAATTGCTGCTGCATCCCTTACTCATCTCCTACTGCTGCATATACTGCTGCATCTGGTGCTGCTGTACCTCCTCCTGCTGCATTTCCTCTTGCATACCCTCCTGCTGCACCTCCCGCTTAATCTCCTCCTTCTGAATTTCCTGTCCCATCTCCTCCTGCTGCATCTCCTGCTGAATCTCCTGCTTCATCTCCTGCTGCTGCATCTCCTTCTGCTACATCTCCTTCTGCATCTCCTAAAACAACATCTCCTGCAGTATCTTCTGCTTCTGCATCTCCTGATACATCCCCTGCTGCTTCGTCTCATCCTGCTGCATCTCAGGCTGCAATATCTCCTGCTGGTTCATATCCTGCTACTGCATCTCCTAATGAATCTCCTGCTGCTTCTTCTCTAGATCCATATCCTGCTGCTGCATCTCCTGTTTCTGCATCTCCTTTTGCTTCGTCTGCTGCTGCATCTCCTACTCTGTCTGATGATGCACCTACTATTGAAGCACCTCCTGTGTCATCTCCTTCTGCTGCATATCTTGCTGCTTCATCTCCTGCTGCATCTCCCTGAGCGTCACCTGCTGCATCTCCTTCTGCATCACCTGCTGTATCTCCTGCTCCTGCATATTCATCTGCATTCCCTGCTGCAGCTCTTTCCTCTTGCATCTCCTGCTGCATCTCTTGCTGCTGCATTACCTGCTCTATCTCCTCTGACTGCATCTCCTGCTGCTGCATATCCTGCTTCTGTATATACTGCTGCCTTTCCTGCTGCTGCATCTCCTGCTGCTGAATCTCTTTCTGCATCTCCTTTTTCTGAATCTCCTGCTGCTCTATTACCTTCTGCATCGATTCCGGCTGCATGTCCTGCTGATGCATCTCCTGCTCTTGCATCTCCTTCTGCTGAATCTCCTCCTGAATCTCCGGCGGCATCTCATGCTGTTACATATCCTGCTACATCTCCTGACGTATCTCCTTCTGAATATGCATCTCCTTCTGCTTCTCCTGCTGCTGAATCTCCTGCGGCTGCGGCTGCGGCTGCTGCATCATCTCCTCTTTCTCGATAACCTGCTGTATCTCCTGTTGTTGCATCATGTCATGCTGCTGTATATGTTGAAGAATCTCTTCCTACTGCATCTTCTGCTGAATCTTCATTTCCTGCTGCATCTGCTTCTGTATCTCCTGCTGCTGCTGCATCTCCTGCTGCTTCTCCTTCTGAATATGCATCTCCTTCTGCTTCTCCTGCTGCTGCCACTCCTACTGCAGCATTTGCTTCTGCATCTCGTGCTGCACCTCTTCCTGCTGAATCTCCTGATGGCGTATTTACTGCTGAATATCATTTGTCTGCTCCTGAATCTCCTGCTTCTGTATCTCCTGCTGCATCTGCTGCTGCTACATCTCCTACTGCTGCATCTCCTGTTGCTTCATCTGCTGGTGCTGCACCTGCTGCAACATCTGCTTCAGCCTCTCCTTCTGCTGCACCTCCTGCTGAATCTCCGTCTTAATCTCATGGTGCTGCATTTCTGCTGCTGCATATTCTGCCTCAACTCCTGCTGCTTCAAATCCTCCTGCTGCATCTCCTGCTGCTGCATCTGCTGATATTGCATGTGCTGCTGCACCTCCTGCTGTATCTCTTGGTGCTGCATCTTCTGCTGTTGCATCTCCTGCTTCATCTCATTATGACTTAACTGCCACTATTGAGGTGCTTTAGGGAAATCGAATAACGCCCACAGGGAAGATGCTAGCATGGAAAGCTGCTGCTTCTGAATGTCTTCTCTTAAAGCGCTTTCACTGCAAAGCGAGACTTGTAAGAAGTTTGAGTATACGCTTGTGTACTTTAACATCAGAACGGCTATTAAAGCGTCACTTGAAAGTAGCAGAGCGTTCAGCTCAAATACCGCAGGGAAGAAGCTACGATGAAATGCTGGCTCTCGTTAGAGTCTTCTCTGGAAACGCTTTCAGTGCAAGCTGCAAAGCATGACTAACAGAACGTTTTAGTATAGGGTACTGAATTGTGACTTATGAAGGTGCTTTCTGATAAGTGAGTAACTGACACAGTGAAGATGCTAGCGTGGAATACTGCTGCTTCTGAATGTCTTCTCTTAGTGCGCTTTCACTGCAAAGCAAAACTTGTAGAACTTTCAGTCTAGGCTTGTACACTGCAGCATCAGAATGGCTATTAAAGCATCACTTCAAAATCTTTAGCGCTTTCACTGCAAGGCAAGACTTGTAGAACTTTCAGTCTAGGCTCGTGTTCTGCAGCATCACAATGGCTATTAAAGCGTCACTGCAAAATTTGAAAACGTTTAGAAAAAGTACCGCAAGGGCGCTGCTACGATCAAATGCTCTCGTTAGAATCTTCTCTTGAAGCGCTTTCACTGCAAGCTGCAAAGCACGTCTAACAAAACGTTTAGTATTGATTACGGAATTGTGATTTAACTATTGAAGAGCTTTAGGAAAAGTGAGTAAAGCCCGTATGGAAGATGCTAGCATGGAATGCTGCTGCTTCTGAATGTCTTTTCTTATAGCGCTTTCACTGCAAAGAAAGACTTGTAGAACTTTCAGTCTAGGCTCGTGTCCTGTAACATAAGAATGGGTATTAAAGCGTCACTTCAAAATTTCAAATCGTTCAGCACAAGTACGGCAGGGAAGCTGCTACGATCACATGCTAGCTCTCGTTAGTCTTCTCTGGAAGCGCTTTCACTACAAGCTGCAAAGCACGACTAACACAAAATATTAGTATAGGGTACCGAACAGTTACTTTACTTCGCCGAATAACGCGCTTTAGGAACTGTGAACATCGGCTGCAGGGAAGATGGTAGTATGGAATGCTGCTGCTTCTGAATGTCTTCTCTTATAGCACTTTCACTGCAAAGTACGACTTCTAGAAGTTTCATTCTAGTCTTCTGAAGTATATCATCAGCTAGTAAAGTGTCGCTTCAAAATTTCAGAGCGTTCAGCACAAGTACCGCAGGGATGCTTCTACTATCAAATGCTGGTTCTCGTTAGAGTCTTCTCTTCTAGCGCTTTCGCTGCAGGCTGTGAAGCACGACTAACACATTTTAGTTTAGGGTAATGAATTGTGACTTAACTGCGCCTGTTAACGCGCTTATGGCAAAGTAAGTATTTCAGGCAGTGCAGATGCTGGCCTGAAACTACACCGCTTATTAATGTTTTCTCTTATAGCGCTGTTACTGCAAAAGACGACTTGTAGAACTTTCACTCTAGGCTTATGAGCTGCAAGATCAGAATGGCTATTAAAGCCTCATTTCAAGATTTGAGATCGTTCAGCACAAGTACCGCAGGGAACCTGCTACCATTAAAATTTTGCCTCTCTATAGGATCCTTTCATGAAGCGCTGTCACTGCCAGGCGCAAAGCACGAAAAACGCAACCTTTTCGCGCAGGCTAGTTTTTAGCGACTTAATAACGCCTAATAACGCTCTTTAGGAAAAGAGAATATCTCCAGCAGGGAAGATGTTAGCACGGAATGCTTCTGCTTCCGTATGTCTTCTCTTAGAGCGCAATCACTGCAAACCAAGATTATCGAACTTTCCGTCTAGGCTAGTGAACTGTAACATCAGCATGGCTAGTAAAGCTTCACTTGAAGATTTGAAAGCGTTTAGCAGAACTACCCTCGGGAAGTTGCTAGCATCAGATGGTGTCTCTCGTTAGAGTCTTCTCTGGAAGCACTTTCACTGAGAGGTGCAAAACACGATTAACAATGCATTTAAGTGTAGGTTAAAGAATAGTGACATAACAGCGACTACTAACGAGCTTTTGGAAAAGTGACTATCTCCAACAGCGAAGACGTTAGCACGGAATGCTGCTGCTTCTGAATGTCGTCTCTTATAGCACTTTCACTGGAAAGCGAGACTTGTCGAACTTTCAGTCTAGGCTAGTGAACGGTAACATCTGCAGGGCTATTGAGGCATCACGTCAAGATTATAGAGATTTCTGCTCATGTACCTCACGGAACCCGCTACCATCAAATTCTGGCTCTCGTTAGGATCTTTTAATTAAGCTCTTTTACTGTCAGCCCAAAACCGGAAAAACGCAACGTTTTCGCGCAGGCTAGTTATTAGCGACTTAATAACGCCTAATAACGCTCTTTAGGAAAAGAGAAGATCTCCAACAGGGAAGATGTTTGACTAGAATGCTTCTGCTTGTGGATGTATTCTCTTAGAGCGAGACTTGTAGAACTTTCTGTCTATAATAGTGAACAGAAACTTCAGCATGGCTAGTAAGGCTTCACTTGAAGATTTTAAAGCATTTAGCAGAAATATCCCTGATAGTTCTACAAGTCGTGCTCTGCAGTGAAAGCGCTCTAAGAGACTACATCCACAAGCAGAAACATTCAATGCTTGCATCTTCCCTAATGGAGATGTGAATTTTTACTAAAACTCCATAATAGACGGTGTTAAGTCCCTATTCACTAGCCTATGCTAATAAGTTCTTTTAGTCGTTTTTGCAGCTTGCAGTGAAAGCGCTTCCAGAGAAGATTCTAACGAGAGACACCATTTGATGGTTTCTGCATTCCCTCGGTAGTTGTGCTATAAGAGACGACATTCAGAAGCAGCAGCATTCCGTGCTAACATCTTCGCTGTTGGAGGTAGTCACTTTTCTAAAGCTCGTTATTAGTCGCTCTTATGTCACTATTCTTTAACCTACACTTAAACGCATTGTTAATCGTGTTTTGCACCTCTCAGTGAAAGCGCTTACGGAGAAGATTCTAACGAGAGCCACCATCTGATGCTAGCAACTTCCCGAGGGTAGTTCTGCTAAACGCTTTCAAATCTTCAAGTGAAGCTTTACTAGCCATGCTGATGTTACAGTTCACTAGCCTAGACGGAAAGTTCGATAAATCTTGGTTTGCAGTGATAGCGCTCTAAGAGAAGACATTCAGAAGCAGAAGCATTCCATGCTAACATCTTCCCTGCTGGAGATATTCTCAGTTCCTAAAGCACCTTATTAGGCGCTATTAAGTCTCTATTCATTTGCCAACACAAGAACGATGCGTTAGTCATTCTCTGCATCTTGCAGAGAAACCGCTTCCATAGAAGACGCTAACGAGAGCCAGCTTTTGATAGTAACACCTTTCCTGTTTACTTGTGCTGAAGGCTCTGAAGTTTTGAAGTAACGCCTTCGTTCTGGTCTTATAGTACACAAGACTAGACTGAAAGTTCTACAAGTCGTGCTCTGCAATGAAAGCTCTCTAAGAGAATACATCCACAAGCAAAAGCATTCCATTCAAGCATCTTCCCTGCTGCAGATATGAATTTGTACTACAATGCCGTAATAGACGGTGTTAAGTCCCTATTCTCTAGCCAACGCTAAAAAGTCCCTATTCACTAGCCTATGCTAATACTTTCGTGTTTGCAGCTAGCAGTGAAAGCGCTTCCAGAGAAGACTCTAACGAGAGACATCATTTGATGCTAGCAACTTCCAGGGGTAGTTCTGCTAAACGCTTTCAAATCGTCAAGTGAAGCTTTACTAGCCATGCTGATGTTACAGATCACTGTCATAGACGGAAAGTTCGATAAATCTTGGTTTGCAGTGATTGCGCTCTAAGAGAAGACATACGGAAGCAGAAGCATTCCATGCTAACATCTTCCCTGCACGAGATATTCTCTTTTCCTAAAGAGCGTTATTAGGCGTTATTAAGTAGCTAATATCTAGCCTGCGCGAAAACAATGCGTTTTTCGTGCTTTGAGGCTGGCAGTGACAGCGCCTCATGAAAGCATCCTATAGAGAGCAAAATTTTGATGGTAACATCTTCCCTGCGGTTCTTATGCCGAATGCTCTGAAATTTTGACGTGACGCCTTCGTAGCTATTTTGATGTTACCGTTCAAAAACCGAGAATGAAAGTTCTACAAGTCTCCCTTTCCAGTGAAACCGCTATAAGGGAAGACATTCAGAAGCAGCAGCATTCCGTGTTAACATCTTCGCTGTTAGACTGTTCACTAACCTAGACGGAAAGTTAGATAAATCTTGGTTTGCATGATTGCGCTCGAAGAGAAGACATTCAGAAGCACAATCAGTCATTCTGATCTGACAGTACACAAGACTAGACGGAAAGTTCTACAAGTCGTGCTCTGCAATAAAAGCACTCTAAGAGAATACATCCACAAGCAGAAGCATTCCATGCTAACATCTTCAATGCTGGAGATATTCTCTTTTCCTAAAGAGCATTGTTAGGCGTTATTAAGCCTCTCATAACTAATCTCCTCAAAAAAGTTGCTTTTTTCCAGTTTTGGGCTGACAGTAAAAGCGCATAATTAAAGGATCCTATAGAGAGCGAAATTTTGATGGTAACATCTTCCCTGCGGTACTTATGCCGAATGCTCTGAAATTTTGACGTGACGCCTTCGTAGCTATTTTGATGTTACCGTTCACAAACCGAGAATGAAAGTTCTACAAGTCTCCCTTTCCAGTGAAACCGCTGTAAGAGAAGACATTCAGAAGCAGCAGCATTCCATGCTAACATCTTCCCTGCACGAGATCTTCTCTTTTCCTAAAGAGCGTTATTAGGCGTTATTAAGTCGCTAATAACTAGCCTGCGCGAAAACGTTGCGTTTTTCCGGCTTTGGGCTAACAGTAAAAGCGCTTAATTAAAAGATCCTAACGAGAGCCAGAATTTGATAGTAGCGGGTTCCGTGAGGTACTTGAGCAGAAATCTCTATAATCTTGACGTGATGCCTCAATAGCCCTGCAGATGTTACCGTTCACTAGCCTAGACTGAAAGTCCGACGTCTCGCTTTCCAGTGAAAGTGCTATAAGAGACGACATTCAGAAGCAGCAGCATTCCGTGCTAACGTCTTCGCTGTTGGAGATAGTCACTTTTCTAAAAGCTCGTTAGTAGTCGCTGTTATGTCACTATTCTTTAACCTACACTTAAATGCATTGTTAATCGTGTTTTGCACCTCTCAGTGAAAGTGCTTCCAGAGTAGACTCTAACGAGAGACACCATCTGATGCTAGCAACTTCCCGAGGGTAGTTCTGCTAAACGCTTTCAAATCTTCAAGTGAAGCTTTACTAGCCATGCTGATGTTACAGTTCACTAGCCTAGACGGAAAGTTCGATAATCTTGGTTTGCAGTGATTGCGCTCTAAGAGAAGACATACGGAAGCAGAAGCATTCCGTGCTAACATCTTCCCTGCTGGAGATATTCTCTTTTCCTAAAGAGCGTTATTAGGCGTTATTAAGTCGCTAAAAACTAGCCTGCGCGAAAAGGTTGCGTTTTTCGTGCTTTGCGCCTGGCAGTGACAGCGCTTCATGAAAGGATCCTATAGAGAGGCAAAATTTTAATGGTAGCAGGTTCCCTGCGGTACTTGTGCTGAACGATCTCAAATCTTGAAATGAGGCTTTAATAGCCATTCTGATCTTGCAGCTCATAAGCCTAGAGTGAAAGTTCTACAAGTCGTCTTTTGCAGTAACAGCGCTATAAGAGAAAACATTAATAAGCGGTGTAGTTTCAGGCCAGCATCTGCACTGCCTGAAATACTTACTTTGCCATAAGCGCGTTAACAGGCGCAGTTAAGTCACAATTCATTACCCTAAACTAAAATGTGTTAGTCGTGCTTCACAGCCTGCAGCGAAAGCGCTAGAAGAGAAGACTCTAACGAGAACCAGCATTTGATAGTAGAAGCATCCCTGCGGTACTTGTGCTGAACGCTCTGAAATTTTGAAGCGACACTTTACTAGCTGATGATATACTTCAGAAGACTAGAATGAAACTTCTAGAAGTCGTACTTTGCAGTGAAAGTGCTATAAGAGAAGACATTCAGAAGCAGCAGCATTCCATACTACCATCTTCCCTGCAGCCGATGTTCACAGTTCCTAAAGCGCGTTATTCGGCGAAGTAAAGTAACTGTTCGGTACCCTATACTAATATTTTGTGTTAGTCGTGCTTTGCAGCTTGTAGTGAAAGCGCTTCCAGAGAAGACTAACGAGAGCTAGCATGTGATCGTAGCAGCTTCCCTGCCGTACTTGTGCTGAACGATTTGAAATTTTGAAGTGACGCTTTAATACCCATTCTTATGTTACAGGACACGAGCCTAGACTGAAAGTTCTACAAGTCTTTCTTTGCAGTGAAAGCGCTATAAGAAAAGACATTCAGAAGCAGCAGCATTCCATGCTAGCATCTTCCATACGGGCTTTACTCACTTTTCCTAAAGCTCTTCAATAGTTAAATCACAATTCCGTAATCAATACTAAACGTTTTGTTAGACGTGCTTTGCAGCTTGCAGTGAAAGCGCTTCAAGAGAAGATTCTAACGAGAGCATTTGATCGTAGCAGCGCCCTTGCGGTACTTTTTCTAAACGTTTTCAAATTTTGCAGTGACGCTTTAATAGCCATTGTGATGCTGCAGAACACGAGCCTAGACTGAAAGTTCTACAAGTCTTGCCTTGCAGTGAAAGCGCTAAAGATTTTGAAGTGATGCTTTAATAGCCATTCTGATGCTGCAGTGTACAAGCCTAGACTGAAAGTTCTACAAGTTTTGCTTTGCAGTGAAAGCGCACTAAGAGAAGACATTCAGAAGCAGCAGTATTCCACGCTAGCATCTTCACTGTGTCAGTTACTCACTTATCAGAAAGCACCTTCATAAGTCACAATTCAGTACCCTATACTAAAACGTTCTGTTAGTCATGCTTTGCAGCTTGCACTGAAAGCGTTTCCAGAGAAGACTCTAACGAGAGCCAGCATTTCATCGTAGCTTCTTCCCTGCGGTATTTGAGCTGAACGCTCTGCTACTTTCAAGTGACGCTTTAATAGCCGTTCTGATGTTAAAGTACACAAGCGTATACTCAAACTTCTTACAAGTCTCGCTTTGCAGTGAAAGCGCTTTAAGAGAAGACATTCAGAAGCAGCAGCTTTCCATGCTAGCATCTTCCCTGTGGGCGTTATTCGATTTCCCTAAAGCACCTCAATAGTGGCAGTTAAGTCATAATGAGATGAAGCAGGAGATGCAACAGCAGAAGATGCAGCACCAAGAGATACAGCAGGAGGTGCAGCAGCACATGCAATATCAGCAGATGCAGCAGCAGGAGATGCAGCAGGAGGATTTGAAGCAGCAGGAGTTGAGGCAGAATATGCATCAGCAGAAATGCAGCACCATGAGATTAAGACGGAGATTCAGCAGGAGGTGCAGCAGAAGGAGAGGCTGAAGCAGATGTTGCAGCAGGTGCAGCACCAGCAGATGAAGCAACAGGAGATGCAGCAGTAGGAGATGTAGCAGCAGCAGATGCAGCAGGAGATACAGAAGCAGGAGATTCAGGAGCAGACAAATGATATTCAGCAGTAAATACGCCATCAGGAGATTCAGCAGGAAGAGGTGCAGCACGAGATGCAGAAGCAAATGCTGCAGTAGGAGTGGCAGCAGCAGGAGAAGCAGAAGGAGATGCATATTCAGAAGGAGAAGCAGCAGGAGATGCAGCAGCAGCAGGAGATACAGAAGCAGATGCAGCAGGAAATGAAGATTCAGCAGAAGATGCAGTAGGAAGAGATTCTTCAACATATACAGCAGCATGACATGATGCAACAACAGGAGATACAGCAGGTTATCGAGAAAGAGGAGATGATGCAGCAGCCGCAGCCGCAGCCGCAGGAGATTCAGCAGCAGGAGAAGCAGAAGGAGATGCATATTCAGAAGGAGATACGTCAGGAGATGTAGCAGGATATGTAACAGCATGAGATGCCGCCGGAGATTCAGGAGGAGATTCAGCAGAAGGAGATGCAAGAGCAGGAGATGCATCAGCAGGACATGCAGCCGGAATCGATGCAGAAGGTAATAGAGCAGCAGGAGATTCAGAAAAAGGAGATGCAGAAAGAGATTCAGCAGCAGGAGATGCAGCAGCAGGAAAGGCAGCAGTATATACAGAAGCAGGATATGCAGCAGCAGGAGATGCAGTCAGAGGAGATAGAGCAGGTAATGCAGCAGCAAGAGATGCAGCAGGAGATGCAAGAGGAAAGAGCTGCAGCAGGGAATGCAGATGAATATGCAGGAGCAGGAGATACAGCAGGTGATGCAGAAGGAGATGCAGCAGGTGACGCTCAGGGAGATGCAGCAGGAGATGAAGCAGCAAGATATGCAGCAGAAGGAGATGACACAGGAGGTGCTTCAATAGTAGGTGCATCATCAGACAGAGTAGGAGATGCAGCAGCAGACGAAGCAAAAGGAGATGCAGAAACAGGAGATGCAGCAGCAGGATATGGATCTAGAGAAGAAGCAGCAGGAGATTCATTAGGAGATGCAGTAGCAGGATATGAACCAGCAGGAGATATTGCAGCCTGAGATGCAGCAGGATGAGACGAAGCAGCAGGGGATGTATCAGGAGATGCAGAAGCAGAAGATACTGCAGGAGATGTTGTTTTAGGAGATGCAGAAGGAGATGTAGCAGAAGGAGATGCAGCAGCAGGAGATGAAGCAGGAGATTCAGCAGGAGATGCAGCAGGAGGAGATGGGACAGGAAATTCAGAAGGAGGAGATTAAGCGGGAGGTGCAGCAGGAGGGTATGCAAGAGGAAATGCAGCAGGAGGAGGTACAGCAGCACCAGATGCAGCAGTATATGCAGCAGTAGGAGATGAGTAAGGGATGCAGCAGCAATTGATTCAGCAGGAGATGCTGGAGCCGGAGATGCAGAAGAAGTAGATGCAGAAGCAGATGCAGCAGGAGATGCATCAGCAAGAGATGCAGCACCAAGAGATTCAGACGGAGATGCAGCAGCAGGAAATACAACAGGAATAGATGCAGAAGGTGGTGCAGCAGCAGGAGTTGAAGCAGAATATGCATCAGCAGGAAATGCAGCACCAAGAGATTCAGACGGAGATGCAGCAGCAGGAGATGCAGAAGCAGATGTTGCAGCAGGTGCAGCACTAGCAGATGCATCAACAGGAGATGCAGCATTAGGAGACGCTGCAGCAGCAGATGCAGAAAGTGATGCAGCTGTAGGAGATGCAGTAGCAGCAGAGGCATCAGGAGATTCAGCAGCAGGAGATTCAGCATGATATGTAGAAGCATGAGATGCCGCAGGAGATTCATCAGGAGATTTATCAGCAACTGATGCAGCAGCAGGAGAAGCAGCAGGAGACGCAGCAGCAGCAGGAGATGCAGAAGCAGATGCAGCAGGAAATGAAGATTCATCAGAAGATGCAGTAGGAAGAGATTCTTCAACATATGCAGCAGCATGATATGATGCATCAACTTGAGATACAGCAGGTTATGGAGAAAGAGGCGATGATGCAGCAGACGCAGCAGCAGGAGATTCAGCAGCAGGAGATTAAGAAGAAGGAGATTCAGCAGAAGGAAATTCAGCAGCAGGAGAAGCAGCAGGAGATGCAGATTTAGCAGGAGATTCTGTAGAAGGAGATGCAGAAGCAGATGCAGCAGGAGAAGATGCAGCAGCAGGACATGCAGCAGGAGTCGATGCAGAAGGTAATAGAGCAGCAGGAGTTTCAGAAGAAGGAGATAGAGAAAGAGATTCAGCAGCAGGAGATGCAGCAGCAGGAAAGGCAGCAGTATATAGAGAAGCAGGATATGCAGCAGGAGGAGATGCAGTAGGAGGAGATCGAGTAGGTAATGCAGAGGCAGGACATGCAGCAGGAGATGCAAGAGCAAGAGATGCTGCATCAGAACCATCAGCAAGAGATGCAGCAGCAGAAGATGCAGCAGACAATGCAGCAGCAGAAAATGCAGCAGACAATGCAGCAGCAGTAGGTGCAGCAGGAGATGCAGTAGCAGGAGATGAAGCATTATCATGAGATGCATTAGGAGGTGCAGCAGCAGGATATGTAGCAGGAGATTTGGCAGGAGATGAAGCAGCAGCAGAGTAGCAGCAGATGCAGCCGGAAATGCAGCAGTAGATGCAGGATCAGCAGATACTGCAGCAGGAAATACTGCAGCAGATGCAGCAGGAGATGACATATGAGGTGATGAAGCCACAGATGCATCAGTTGAAAATGAAGCAAGAAATGCAGCAGCAGGATGTTCATTAGCAGATATACCAGGAGATGATGTAGCAAACATAGAAAGTTATAACGTACATGTAGAAGCAGATGCAGCAGCAGCTAATTCAGCAGGAGATGCAGCAGCAGGAGATGCAGAAACAGATGCAGCAGGAAATGCAGACTCAGCAGGAGAAGCAATAGGAAGAGAATCTTCAGCAGATGCAGCAGGATGTGCAGGATGACGAGATATAGCAGGACATAGAGCAGCCACAGATGCATCAGCAGACGAAGCAGGCAATGCAGCAAGAGATGCAGCAGCAGGAGATGCATCAGCAGATAAATAGAAAACATAGAAAGTTATAACGTACATGTAGAAGCAGATGCAGCAGCAGCTAATTCAGCAGGAGATGCAGCAGCAGAGATGTATCCGCAGATGCATCAGAAGCAGATGCAACAGGAGATGCAGCAGCAGCAGATTCTGCAGGAGATGCATCGGCAGAAGATGCAGATGGAGTTGCAGCATCAGGAGATGAAGCAGGAAATGCAGCAGCAGGGGATGTAGTAGCAGGAGACACAGAAGGAGATGCAGAAGGAGCTGCAGCATCAGGAGATGCAACAGGGAATGCAGCAGCAGCAGAAGTAACAGCAGATGCAGCAGCATCATATGCACTAGGAGATGTAGCAGCAGGAGAAGAAGAAGCAGGAGCTGCTACAGGCGATTCAGCCGGAGATGCAGAAGGAGGAGATGCAGCAGCAGGAGGTGCATAGTAGTAGATGAAGTAAAGAAGATGCAGCAGAAGGAAATATAGCAGGAGATGCAGCCGCAGTAAATGCAGCAAGAGAGAAAGTATCATCAGATGCAGCATCAGACGCAGTAGCAGGATATATAGAAGCTGGAGATCTATCAGGAGATGCAGCAGTAGATGAAGCAGCAGCAGATGCAGCAGCAAATTCAGCAGATGCAGCAGTAGTAGAATCATAAAGAGCTGCAGCAGGAAATGCTGATGAATATGCAGGAGCAGGAGATACAGCAGGAGATGTATCTGCAGGTGATGCAGAGGAGATGCAGCAGGTGACGCTCAAGGAGATGCAGAACGAGATGAAGCAGGAAGATATGCAGCAGAAAGAGATGATGCAGGAGATGCTTCAATAGAAGGTGCAACATGAGATACAGCAGGAGATGCAGCAGCAGACGAAGCAAAAGGAGATGCAGAAACAGGAGATGCAGCAGCACGACATGGATCAAGAGATGAAGCAGCAGGAGATTCATTTGGAGATGCAGTAGCAGGATATGAAAGAGCAGGAGATATAGCAGCAGGAGATGCAGTAGCAGGATATGAAAGAGCAGGAGATATAGCAGCAGGAGATGCAGTAGCAGGATATGAAAGAGCAGGAGATATAGCAGCAGGAGATGCAGCCTGAGATGCAGCAGGATGAGATGAAGCAGCAGGGGATGTATCAGGAGATGCAGAAGCAGCAGAAACTGCTGGAGATGCTGAAGCAGGAGATGCTGTAGAAGGAGACGTAGCAGAAGGAGATGCAGCAGCAGGAGATGCAGCAGGAGATGTAACAGAAGGAGATGCAGCAGCAGGAGATGTAGCAGGAGATGTAACAGAAGGAGATGCAGCAGCAGGAGATGCAGCAACAGGAGATGCAGCAGGTGATGCAACAGGAGGAGATGGGTCAGGAGATGCAGAAGGAGGAGATTCAGCAGGAGATGCAGCAGGAGGAGATGCAACAGGAGATGAATCAGGAGGAGGTACAGCAACATCAGATGCAGCAGTATATGCAGCAGAAGGAGATGAATAATAGATGCAGCAGCAATTGATTCAGCAGGAGATGCTGGAGCCGGAGATGCAGAAGAAGTAGATGCAGAAGCAGGAGATGCAGCAGGACATGCATCAGCAGGAGATGCAGCAAAACATACATCAGCAGGAGACACAGCAGCAAGATATGAGGCAGGAGATGCACCAACAGCAAAAGCAGCAGCAGATGCAGCAGAAAGGGTGCAGGATGAGATGAAGCAAGAATTGCATCAGCATGGAGATGCTGCTGGAAATTCAGTAGGATATGCAACAGCAAGCGATTTGGCAACAGCAGATGCATCAGGATATGCAGCAGCAGCTGCAGCTGCATGAGGTGTATCAGCAGGAGATGTAGCAAGAGATGCATATTCAGCAGGTGATGCACCAGGATATGCAGCAGCAGATTCAACAGAAGGAAATGCAGCAGGAAATCAGCTGGAGATGCAGCAGCAGGAGATGCAGGAAAAGAAGATGAAGGCGAACCAGAGGCAGCAGCAGGTTCAGCAGTAGTTGCAGCAGCAGAGATGTAGAGGGAGGAGATTCAGCAGAAGGAGATGAAGAGACAGGAGATTCAGCAGGAGATGCATCAGCAGGAAATGCATCAGCAGATTGTGCAGCAGGAAATTCCGTAGGAGATTTTGCAGCAGGAGATTCAGTAGAAAATGCAGCAGGAGATGCAGCAGGAGATATTGAAGGAGATTCAGCAGCAGGCGATACAGTAGGAGATGCAGCAGGAAAGACATCAGCAGGAATTGTAGCAGGAGACGCTGGAGGAGATTCTGTAGAAGAAGATTCAGCAGGAGATGCATCAGGAGATGAAATAGCAACATATGCTTCAGCAGTTACAGCAGGAAGTGCAACAGGAGATTCAGCAGGAGATGCAGCCACAGATGCCTGCAACAGAATATGCAGCTGAAAGCAGCAGCACAAGTTGCATCCGTAGAAGATTGAGCAGTAGATGCAGCAGGAAATGGAGATACATCTGCAGATTCATCCACAGATGCATGAGCAGAGGATGCAGCAGCAGGAGATGCTGGAGGACACCAAGTGGCAGAAGATGTAGCAGCAGGAATTGTAGCAGAAGATGCAGCAGTACATGAATCTTCAGCAGATGCAGCAGCAGATTAAGAAGATGCAGTAGCCAGAAATGCAGCAGAAGATGCAGCAAGAGGAGATGCATCAGCAGGAGATGCAGGCAGCAGACGAAAGGGGAGATGCAGATTCAGCAGCAGATGAAGTAACAGGAGATGCAGCAGCAGATGAAGTAGACCGAGTTGCAGCAGCAGATGCAATAGCAGGAGATGCAGCAATATGTGAGGCAGCACCAGATGCAGCAGCATATGCTGAAGATGTAGTAGGAGGAGATTAAGCAGGAGGTCCAGCAGGAAGAGATACAGCAGGATATGCAGAAAAAGATAAAGAAGAAAGAGATGCATCAGGAAATACAGCAGCAGGATATGCATCAGCAGGAAATGCAGCAGAACATGCACTAGCAGAAGATGAAGAAAGAGATGTAGAAGGAGATTCAGCAGCAGGGGATGTAGTAGGATATGCAGCAGGAGATTCTGAAGAAGAAGATTCAGTGGGAGATGCAGCAGGAGATGAAATAGCAACATAGGCATCCTCAGTTACAGCAGGAAGTGCAGCAGGAGATTCAGCATGAGATGTAGCAACAGGAGATGCAGCCGCAGATGCCTTCAAGAGGATATGCAGCTGAAATGCAGAAGCACTAGATGCATCCGTAGAAGATTGAGCAGCAGATGCAGCAGGAAATGGAGATGCTTCTGGAGATGATCCGCAGATGCATCCGCAGAAGATGCATCAGGAGATGAAGCAGCAGATGCAGCAGCAGGAGATGCAGGAGGACATCAAGTAATAGGAGATGCAGCAGCAGCAAATGTAGCAGGTGATGCAGCAGTCCATGAAGCATCAGGAAATGGAGCATCAGATTAATGAGATGCAGCAGTCCATGAAGCATCAGGAAATAGAGCAGCATATTAAGCAGCAGCAGGATATGCAGCAAAATATGCAGATAGAGGTAATGCAGCAGGTGATGCATCAGAAAGTGATGCAGCTGCAGATGCAGAGGCAGCAGATGAAGCAGCAATAGATGCAGCAGCAGATGCATCAGGAGATGCTGATTCAGTAGGAGATGTAGCAGCAGAAGATGCTGCAGCAGATGATGCAGCAGGAGATGCAGCAGAAGGAAATGCAGCAAGATATGATGCAGGAGGAAATGCAGTAAGATATGAAGCAGGAGATGCAGCAGCAGGAGATGCAGCAGGGTATGCATATTCAGCAGTAGATTCAGCAGAAACTTCAGAAGGAGATGCAGCAGAAGGAGATTTAGCAGGAGATGCAGCAGTAGATGAAACAGCAGCATAGGCAACAGCAGATGCACCAGATGGAGCAGAAAGAGATGCAGCAGGGGATGGATCAGCAGATGCAACGGGAAATGGTGCATCAGGAGATGCATCCGCAGATGCATGAGCAGAGGATGCATCAGGAGATGTAGCAGCAGGAGATACAGGAGCAGGTGATGCCGCAGGAGATGCAACCTCAGAAGATGCAGCACCAAGAGATGCAGCAGGAGATGCAGAAGCACATGCAGTATCAGCAGATGCAGCAGCAGGAGATGCAGCAGCCGGAAATACAACAGGAATAGATGCAGAAGGTAATGCAGCAGCAGGAGTTGAAGCAGAATATGCAGCAGCATGAGATGCAGCACCAAGAGATTCAGACGGAGATGCAGCAGGAGGTGCAGAAGCAGGAGATGCAGAAGCAGATGTTGCAGCAGGTGCAGCACCAGCATAGGTAGCAACAGGATATGAAGCAGAAGGAGATGCTGCAGCAGCACATGTACAAGGTAATGCAGCAGTGGGAGCTGCAGCAGCAGCAGATGCAGCAGGAGATTCAGCAGCAGGAGATTCAGCATGGTATGTAGAAGCATGAGATGCCGCAGGAGATTCATCATGAGATTCAGCAGAAACTGATGCAGCAGCAGGAGAAGCAGCAGGAGACGCAGCAGCAGCAGGAGATGCAGAAGCAAATGCAGCAGGAAATGAAGATTCATCAGAAGATGCAGTAGGAAGAGATTCTTCAACATATGCAGCAGCATGATATGATGCATCAACAGGAGATACAGCAGGTTATGGAGAAAGAGGAGACGATGCAGAAGACGCAGCAGGAGGAGATACAGCAGCAGCAGATTCAGCAGCAGCAGATGCAGCAGCAGCAGATGCAGCAGCAGGAGAAGCATATATATAGAAGGAGATACGTCAGGAGATGTAGCAGAATATGTAGCAGCATGAGCTGCCGCTGGAGATTCAGGAGGAAATTCAGCAGAAGGAGATGCAAGTGCAGGAGATGCATCAGCAGGAGATGCAGAAGCAGATGCAGCAGGAGTCGATGCAGCAGCAGGACATGCAGGAGGAGTCGATGCAGAAGGTATTAGAGCAGCAGGAGTTTCAGAAGAAGGAGATGCAGTAGCAGGAGACGCAGTAGAAGATGATGCAGCCGCAGCAGATGCAGGAGAAGCAGCAGCAGGAGATGAAGAGGCAGGAGATTCAGCAGGAGATGCATCAGCAGGAAATGTAGCAGGAGATTCTGCAGCAGGAAAGACCGTAGGAGAGTCTGCAGCAGGAGATTCAGCGGAAGATTCAGCAGAAGATGCAGCAGGAGATATAGAAGGAGATTCAGCAGCAGGAGATGTAGTAGGAGATGCAGCAGGAGATACATCAGCAAGGAGTTGCAGGAGGAGATTCTGCAGAAGAAGATGCAGCAGGAGATACAGCAGGAGATGCATCAGGAGATGAAGTCGCAACATATGCATCAGGGGTTACAGCAGGAAGGGCAACAGGAGATTCAGCAGGTGATGTAGCAGCAGGAGATGCAGCCGCAGATGCCTTCTGGAGGAAATGCAGAGGCACTAGATGCATCCGTAGAAGATTGAGCATCAGATGCAGCAGGAAATGGAGATACATCTGCAGATGCATCTGCAGATGCATGAGCAGAGGATGCATCATGAGATGTAGCAGCAGCAGTTGCAGCTGGAAATGTAGCATCACCAGAAGCAGAAGCAGATGCAGCAGCAAAGGATGCAGGATGAGATGCAGCAGCAAGAGATTTGGCAACAGCAGATGCATCAGGATATGCAGCAGCAGATGCAGCTGCATGAGGTGTATCAGCAGGAGATGTAGCAGGAGATGAATATTCAGCAGGTGATGCACCAGGAAATGCAGCAGGAGATTCAAGAGAAGGAAATGCAGCAGGAAATCAGCTGGAGATGCAGCAGCAGGAGATGCAGGAAAAGAAGATGCAGCCGCACCAGAGGCAGCAGCAGATTCAGCAGGAATTGCAGCAGCAGGAGATGAAGAGGCAGGAGATTCAGCAGGAGATGCATCAGCAGGAAATGCATCAGCAGATTGTGCAGCAGGAAATTCCGTAGGAGATTCTGCAGCAGGAGATTCAGTAGAAAATGCAGCTGAAGGTAATGCAGCAGCAGGAGTTGAAGCACAATATGCATCAGAGGGAAATGCAGCACCAAAAGATTCAGACGAAGATGCAGCAGGAGATGCAGCAGCAAGAAATGCAGAAGCAGATGTTGCAGCAGGTGCAGCACCAGCAGATGCAGCAACAGGAGATGCAGCATTAGGAGATGCTGCAGCAGCACATGCAGACGGTGATGCAGCAGTAGGAGATGCAGCAGCAGCAGATGCAGCAGGAGATTCAGCAGCAGGAGATTCAGCAGGAGACAAAGGATATTCAGTAGCAGACACGGCATCAGGAGATTCAGCAGCTAAAGGTGCAGCTGGAGATGCAGAAGCAGATGCAGCAGTAGTGGCAGCAGGTGGAGATGCCTGACGAGATGCATATTCAGAAGGAGATACAGCAGGAGATTCATCAGGAGATTCAGCAGCAACTGATGCAGCAGCAGGAGAAGCAGCAGGAGATGCAGCAGCAGCAGGAGATGCAGAAGCAGATGCAGCAGGAAATGAAGATTCAGCAGAAGATGCAGTAGGAAGAGATTCTTCAAAATATGCAGAAGCATGATAAGATGCAGCAACAGAAGATACAGCAGGTTATGGAGAAAGAGGAGATGATGCAGCAGATGCAGCAGCAGGAGATTAAGAAGCAGGAGATTGTACTGCAAAAGGAGCAGAAGGAGATGCTTATTCAGAAGGAGATATGTCAGGAGATGTAGCAGGATATGTAGCAGCATGAGATGCTGCCCGAGATTCATGAGGAGATTCAGCAGAATGAGATGCAAGAGCAGGAGATGCATCAGCAGGAGATGCAGAAGCAGATGCAGAAGGAGATGCAGATTTAGCAGGAGATGCATCAGCACGAGATGTAGAAGGAGATGCAGCAGGAGTCGATGCATCAGCAGGACATGCAGCAGGAATCGATGCAGAAGGTAATAGAGCAGCAGGAGATTCAGAAAAAGGAGATGCAGCAAGAGATTCAGAGCAGGAGATGCAGCAGCAGGAAAGGCAGCAGTATATACAGAAGCAGGATATGCAGCAGGAGGAGATGCAGTAGGAGGAAAATGAGCAGGTAATGCAGCAGCAAGAGATGCAGCAGGAGATGCAAGAGCAAGAGATGCTGCATCAGACCCATCAGCAGGAGATGCAGCAGCAGAAGATGCAGCAGGCAATGCAGCAGCAGTAGGTGCAGCAGGAGATGCAGTAGCAGGAGATGAAGCATTATCATGAGATGCATTAGGAGGTGCAGCAGCAGGATATGTAGCAGGAGATTTGGCAGGAGATGAAGCAGCAGCAGAGTAGCAGCAGATGCAGCCGGAAATGCAGCAGTAGATGCAGGATCAGCAGATACTGCAGCAGGAAATACTGCAGCAGATGCAGCAGGAGATGACATATGAGGTGATGAAGCCACAGATGCATCAGTTGAAAATGAAGCAAGAAATGCAGCAGCAGGATGTTCATTAGCAGATATACCAGGAGATGATGTAGCAAACATAGAAAGTTATAACGTACATGTAGAAGCAGATGCAGCAGCAGCTAATTCAGCAGGAGATGCAGCAGCAGGAGATGCAGAAACAGATGCAGCAGGAAATGCAGACTCAGCAGGAGAAGCAATAGGAAGAGAATCTTCAGCAGATGCAGCAGGATGTGCAGGATGACGAGATATAGCAGGACATAGAGCAGCCACAGATGCATCAGCAGACGAAGCAGGCAATGCAGCAAGAGATGCAGCAGCAGGAGATGCATCAGCAGATAAATAGAAAACATAGAAAGTTATAACGTACATGTAGAAGCAGATGCA
Source organism: Clamator glandarius (assembly GCA_033459285.1). Classification (NCBI taxonomy): domain Eukaryota; kingdom Metazoa; phylum Chordata; class Aves; order Cuculiformes; family Cuculidae; genus Clamator; species Clamator glandarius. The sequence goes on along the minus strand of JAUNZM010000481.1, from coordinate 22,518 downwards.
GCAGCAGCTAATTCAGCAGGAGATGCAGCAGCAGAGATGTATCCGCAGATGCATCAGAAGCAGATGCAACAGGAGATGCAGCAGCAGCAGATTCTGCAGGAGATGCATCGGCAGAAGATGCAGATGGAGTTGCAGCATCAGGAGATGAAGCAGGAAATGCAGCAGCAGGGGATGTAGTAGCAGGAGACACAGAAGGAGATACAGAAGGAGCTGCAGCATCAGGAGATGCAACAGGGAATGCAGCAGCAGCAGAAGTAACAGCAGATGCAGCAGCATCATATGCACTAGGAGATGTAGCAGCAGGAGAAGAAGAAGCAGGAGCTGCTACAGGCGATTCAGCCGGAGATGCAGAAGGAGGAGATGCAGCAGCAGGAGGTGCATAGTAGTAGATGAAGTAAAGAATATGCAGCAGAAGGAAATATAGCAGGAGATGCAGCCGCAGTAAATGCAGCAAGAGAGAAAGTATCATCAGATGCAGCATCAGACGCAGTAGCAGGATATATAGAAGCTGGAGATCTATCAGGAGATGCAGCAGTAGATGAAGCAGCAGCAGATGCAGCAGCAAATTCAGCAGATGCAGCAGTAGTAGAATCATAAAGAGCTGCAGCAGGAAATGCTGATGAATATGCAGGAGCAGGAGATACAGCAGGAGATGTATCTGCAGGTGATGCAGAGGAGATGCAGCAGGTGACGCTCAAGGAGATGCAGAACGAGATGAAGCAGGAAGATATGCAGCAGAAAGAGATGATGCAGGAGATGCTTCAATAGAAGGTGCAACATGAGATACAGCAGGAGATGCAGCAGCAGACGAAGCAAAAGGAGATGCAGAAACAGGAGATGCAGCAGCACGACATGGATCAAGAGATGAAGCAGCAGGAGATTCATTTGGAGATGCAGTAGCAGGATATGAAAGAGCAGGAGATATAGCAGCAGGAGATGCAGTAGCAGGATATGAAAGAGCAGGAGATATAGCAGCAGGAGATGCAGTAGCTGGATATGAAAGAGCAGGAGATATAGCAGCAGGAGATGCAGCCTGAGATGCAGCAGGATGAGATGAAGCAGCAGGGGATGTATCAGGAGATGCAGAAGCAGCAGAAACTGCTGGAGATGCTGAAGCAGGAGATGCTGTAGAAGGAGACGTAGCAGAAGGAGATGCAGCAGCAGGAGATGCAGCAGGAGATGTAACAGAAGGAGATGCAGCAGCAGGAGATGTAGCAGGAGATGTAACAGAAGGAGATGCAGCAGCAGGAGATGCAGCAACAGGAGATGCAGCAGGTGATGCAACAGGAGGAGATGGGTCAGGAGATGCAGAAGGAGGAGATTCAGCAGGAGATGCAGCAGGAGGAGATGCAACAGGAGATGAATCAGGAGGAGGTACAGCAACATCAGATGCAGCAGTATATGCAGCAGAAGGAGATGAATAATAGATGCAGCAGCAATTGATTCAGCAGGAGATGCTGGAGCCGGAGATGCAGAAGAAGTAGATGCAGAAGCAGGAGATGCAGCAGGACATGCATCAGCAGGAGATGCAGCAAAACATACATCAGCAGGAGACACAGCAGCAAGATATGAGGCAGGAGATGCACCAACAGCAAAAGCAGCAGCAGATGCAGCAGAAAGGGTGCAGGATGAGATGAAGCAAGAATTGCATCAGCATGGAGATGCTGCTGGAAATTCAGTAGGATATGCAACAGCAAGCGATTTGGCAACAGCAGATGCATCAGGATATGCAGCAGCAGCTGCAGCTGCATGAGGTGTATCAGCAGGAGATGTAGCAAGAGATGCATATTCAGCAGGTGATGCACCAGGATATGCAGCAGCAGATTCAACAGAAGGAAATGCAGCAGGAAATCAGCTGGACATGCAGCAGCAGGAGATGCAGGAAAAGAAGATGAAGGCGAACCAGAGGCAGCAGCAGGTTCAGCAGTAGTTGCAGCAGCAGAGATGTAGAGGGAGGAGATTCAGCAGAAGGAGATGAAGAGACAGGAGATTCAGCAGGAGATGCATCAGCAGGAAATGCATCAGCAGATTGTGCAGCAGGAAATTCCGTAGGAGATTTTGCAGCAGGAGATTCAGTAGAAAATGCAGCAGGAGATGCAGCAGGAGATATTGAAGGAGATTCAGCAGCAGGCGATACAGTAGGAGATGCAGCAGGAAAGACATCAGCAGGAATTGTAGCAGGAGACGCTGGAGGAGATTCTGTAGAAGAAGATTCAGCAGGAGATGCATCAGGAGATGAAATAGCAACATATGCTTCAGCAGTTACAGCAGGAAGTGCAACAGGAGATTCAGCAGGAGATGCAGCCACAGATGCCTGCAACAGAATATGCAGCTGAAAGCAGCAGCACAAGTTGCATCCGTAGAAGATTGAGCAGTAGATGCAGCAGGAAATGGAGATACATCTGCAGATTCATCCACAGATGCATGAGCAGAGGATGCAGCAGCAGGAGATGCTGGAGGACACCAAGTGGCAGAAGATGTAGCAGCAGGAATTGTAGCAGAAGATGCAGCAGTACATGAATCTTCAGCAGATGCAGCAGCAGATTAAGAAGATGCAGTAGCCAGAAATGCAGCAGAAGATGCAGCAAGAGGAGATGCATCAGCAGGAGATGCAGGCAGCAGACGAAAGGGGAGATGCAGATTCAGCAGCAGATGAAGTAACAGGAGATGCAGCAGCAGATGAAGTAGACCGAGTTGCAGCAGCAGATGCAATAGCAGGAGATGCAGCAATATGTGAGGCAGCACCAGATGCAGCAGCATATGCTGAAGATGTAGTAGGAGGAGATTAAGCAGGAGGTCCAGCAGGAAGAGATACAGCAGGATATGCAGAAAAAGATAAAGAAGAAAGAGATGCATCAGGAAATACAGCAGCAGGATATGCATCAGCAGGAAATGCAGCAGAACATGCACTAGCAGAAGATGAAGAAAGAGATGTAGAAGGAGATTCAGCAGCAGGGGATGTAGTAGGATATGCAGCAGGAGATTCTGAAGAAGAAGATTCAGTGGGAGATGCAGCAGGAGATGAAATAGCAACATAGGCATCCTCAGTTACAGCAGGAAGTGCAGCAGGAGATTCAGCATGAGATGTAGCAACAGGAGATGCAGCCGCAGATGCCTTCAAGAGGATATGCAGCTGAAATGCAGAAGCACTAGATGCATCCGTAGAAGATTGAGCAGCAGATGCAGCAGGAAATGGAGATGCTTCTGGAGATGATCCGCAGATGCATCCGCAGAAGATGCATCAGGAGATGAAGCAGCAGATGCAGCAGCAGGAGATGCAGGAGGACATCAAGTAATAGGAGATGCAGCAGCAGCAAATGTAGCAGGTGATGCAGCAGTCCATGAAGCATCAGGAAATGGAGCATCAGATTAATGAGATGCAGCAGTCCATGAAGCATCAGGAAATAGAGCAGCATATTAAGCAGCAGCAGGATATGCAGCAAAATATGCAGATAGAGGTAATGCAGCAGGTGATGCATCAGAAAGTGATGCAGCTGCAGATGCAGAGGCAGCAGATGAAGCAGCAATAGATGCAGCAGCAGATGCAGCAGCAGATGCTGATTCAGTAGGAGATGTAGCAGCAGAAGATGCTGCAGCAGATGATGCAGCAGGAGATGCAGCAGAAGGAAATGCAGCAAGATATGATGCAGGAGGAAATGCAGTAAGATATGAAGCAGGAGATGCAGCAGCAGGAGATGCAGCAGGGTATGCATATTCAGCAGTAGATTCAGCAGAAACTTCAGAAGGAGATGCAGCAGAAGGAGATTTAGCAGGAGATGCAGCAGTAGATGAAACAGCAGCATAGGCAACAGCAGATGCACCAGATGGAGCAGAAAGAGATGCAGCAGGGGATGGATCAGCAGATGCAACGGGAAATGGTGCATCAGGAGATGCATCCGCAGATGCATGAGCAGAGGATGCATCAGGAGATGTAGCAGCAGGAGATACAGGAGCAGGTGATGCCGCAGGAGATGCAACCTCAGAAGATGCAGCACCAAGAGATGCAGCAGGAGATGCAGAAGCACATGCAGTATCAGCAGATGCAGCAGCAGGAGATGCAGCAGCCGGAAATACAACAGGAATAGATGCAGAAGGTAATGCAGCAGCAGGAGTTGAAGCAGAATATGCAGCAGCATGAGATGCAGCACCAAGAGATTCAGACGGAGATGCAGCAGGAGGTGCAGAAGCAGGAGATGCAGAAGCAGATGTTGCAGCAGGTGCAGCACCAGCATAGGTAGCAACAGGATATGAAGCAGAAGGAGATGCTGCAGCAGCACATGTACAAGGTAATGCAGCAGTGGGAGCTGCAGCAGCAGCAGATGCAGCAGGAGATTCAGCAGCAGGAGATTCAGCATGGTATGTAGAAGCATGAGATGCCGCAGGAGATTCATCATGAGATTCAGCAGAAACTGATGCAGCAGCAGGAGAAGCAGCAGGAGACGCAGCAGCAGCAGGAGATGCAGAAGCAAATGCAGCAGGAAATGAAGATTCATCAGAAGATGCAGTAGGAAGAGATTCTTCAACATATGCAGCAGCATGATATGATGCATCAACAGGAGATACAGCAGGTTATGGAGAAAGAGGAGACGATGCAGAAGACGCAGCAGGAGGAGATACAGCAGCAGCAGATTCAGCAGCAGCAGATGCAGCAGCAGCAGATGCAGCAGCAGGAGAAGCATATATATAGAAGGAGATACGTCAGGAGATGTAGCAGAATATGTAGCAGCATGAGCTGCCGCTGGAGATTCAGGAGGAAATTCAGCAGAAGGAGATGCAAGTGCAGGAGATGCATCAGCAGGAGATGCAGAAGCAGATGCAGCAGGAGTCGATGCAGCAGCAGGACATGCAGGAGGAGTCGATGCAGAAGGTATTAGAGCAGCAGGAGTTTCAGAAGAAGGAGATGCAGTAGCAGGAGACGCAGTAGAAGATGATGCAGCCGCAGCAGATGCAGGAGAAGCAGCAGCAGGAGATGAAGAGGCAGGAGATTCAGCAGGAGATGCATCAGCAGAAAATGTAGCAGGAGATTCTGCAGCAGGAAAGACCGTAGGAGAGTCTGCAGCAGGAGATTCAGCGGAAGATTCAGCAGAAGATGCAGCAGGAGATATAGAAGGAGATTCAGCAGCAGGAGATGTAGTAGGAGATGCAGCAGGAGATACATCAGCAGGAGTTGCAGGAGGAGATTCTGCAGAAGAAGATGCAGCAGGAGATACAGCAGGAGATGTAGCAGCAGGAGATGCAGCCGCAGATGCCTTCTGGAGGAAATGCAGAGGCACTAGATGCATCCGTAGAAGATTGAGCATCAGATGCAGCAGGAAATGGAGATACATCTGCAGATGCATCTGCAGATGCATGAGCAGAGGATGCATCATGAGATGTAGCAGCAGCAGTTGCAGCTGGAAATGTAGCATCACCAGAAGCAGAAGCAGATGCAGCAGCAAAGGATGCAGGATGAGATGCAGCAGCAAGAGATTTGGCAACAGCAGATGCATCAGGATATGCAGCAGCAGATGCAGCTGCATGAGGTGTATCAGCAGGAGATGTAGCAGGAGATGAATATTCAGCAGGTGATGCACCAGGAAATGCAGCAGGAGATTCAAGAGAAGGAAATGCAGCAGGAAATCAGCTGGAGATGCAGCAGCAGGAGATGCAGGAAAAGAAGATGCAGCCGCACCAGAGGCAGCAGCAGATTCAGCAGGAATTGCAGCAGCAGGAGATGAAGAGGCAGGAGATTCAGCAGGAGATGCATCAGCAGGAAATGCATCAGCAGATTGTGCAGCAGGAAATTCCGTAGGAGATTCTGCAGCAGGAGATTCAGTAGAAAATGCAGCTGAAGGTAATGCAGCAGCAGGAGTTGAAGCACAATATGCATCAGAGGGAAATGCAGCACCAAAAGATTCAGACGAAGATGCAGCAGGAGATGCAGCAGCAAGAAATGCAGAAGCAGATGTTGCAGCAGGTGCAGCACCAGCAGATGCAGCAACAGGAGATGCAGCATTAGGAGATGCTGCAGCAGCACATGCAGACGGTGATGCAGCAGTAGGAGATGCAGCAGCAGCAGATGCAGCAGGAGATTCAGCAGCAGGAGATTCAGCAGGAGACAAAGGATATTCAGTAGCAGACACGGCATCAGGAGATTCAGCAGCTAAAGGTGCAGCTGGAGATGCAGAAGCAGATGCAGCAGTAGTGGCAGCAGGTGGAGATGCCTGACGAGATGCATATTCAGAAGGAGATACAGCAGGAGATTCATCAGGAGATTCAGCAGCAACTGATGCAGCAGCAGGAGAAGCAGCAGGAGATGCAGCAGCAGCAGGAGATGCAGAAGCAGATGCAGCAGGAAATGAAGATTCAGCAGAAGATGCAGTAGGAAGAGATTCTTCAAAATATGCAGAAGCATGATAAGATGCAGCAACAGAAGATACAGCAGGTTATGGAGAAAGAGGAGATGATGCAGCAGATGCAGCAGCAGGAGATTAAGAAGCAGGAGATTGTACTGCAAAAGGAGCAGAAGGAGATGCTTATTCAGAAGGAGATATGTCAGGAGATGTAGCAGGATATGTAGCAGCATGAGATGCTGCCCGAGATTCATGAGGAGATTCAGCAGAATGAGATGCAAGAGCAGGAGATGCATCAGCAGGAGATGCAGAAGCAGATGCAGAAGGAGATGCAGATTTAGCAGGAGATGCATCAGCACGAGATGTAGAAGGAGATGCAGCAGGAGTCGATGCATCAGCAGGACATGCAGCAGGAATCGATGCAGAAGGTAATAGAGCAGCAGGAGATTCAGAAAAAGGAGATGCAGCAAGAGATTCAGAGCAGGAGATGCAGCAGCAGGAAAGGCAGCAGTATATACAGAAGCAGGATATGCAGCAGGAGGAGATGCAGTAGGAGGAAAATGAGCAGGTAATGCAGCAGCAAGAGATGCAGCAGGAGATGCAAGAGCAAGAGATGCTGCATCAGACCCATCAGCAGGAGATGCAGCAGCAGAAGATGCAGCAGGAAATGCAGCAGCAGTAGGTGCAGCAGGAGATGCAGTAGCAGGAGATGAAGCATTATCATGAGATGCATTAGGAGGTGCAGCAGCAGGATATGTAGCAGGAGATTTGGCAGGAGATGAAGCAGCAGCAGAGTAGCAGCAGATGCAGCCGGAAATGCAGCAGTAGATGCAGGATCAGCAGATACTGCAGCAGGAAATACTGCAGCAGATGCAGCAGGAGATGACATATGAGGTGATGAAGCCACAGATGCATCAGTTGAAGATGAAGCAGGAGATGCAGCAGCAGGAGATGCATCAGCAGATAAATAGAAAACATAGAAAGTTATAACGTACATGTAGAAGCAGATGCAGCAGCAGCTAATTCAGCAGGAGATGCAGCAGCAGAGATGTATCCGCAGATGCATCAGAAGCAGATGCAACAGGAGATGCAGCAGCAGCAGATTCTGCAGGAGATGCATTGGGAGAAGATGCAGATGGAGTTGCAGCATCAGGAGATGAAGCAGGAGATGCAGCAGCAGGGGATGTAGTAGCAGGAGACACAGAAGGAGATGCAGAAGGAGCTGCAGCATCAGGAGATGCAACAGGGAATGCAGCAGCAGCAGAAGTAACAGCAGATGCAGCAGCATCATATGCACTAGGAGATGTAGCAGCAGGAGAAGAAGAAGCAGGAGCTGCTACAGGCGATTCAGCCGGAGATGCAGAAGGAGGAGATGCAGCAGCAGGAGGTGCATAGTAGTAGATGAAGTAAAGAAGATGCAGCAGAAGGAAATATAGCAGGAGATGCAGCCGCAGTAAATGCAGCAAGAGAGAAAGTATCATCAGATGCAGCATCAGACGCAGTAGCAGGATATATAGAAGCTGGAGATCTATCAGGAGATGCAGCAGTAGATGAAGCAGCAGCAGATGCAGCAGCAAATTCAGCAGATGCAGCAGTAGTAGAATCATAAAGAGCTGCAGCAGGAAATGCTGATGAATATGCAGGAGCAGGAGATACAGCAGGAGATGTATCTGCAGGTGATGCAGAGGAGATGCAGCAGGTGACGCTCAAGGAGATGCAGAACGAGATGAAGCAGGAAGATATGCAGCAGAAAGAGATGATGCAGGAGATGCTTCAATAGAAGGTGCAACATGAGATACAGCAGGAGATGCAGCAGCAGACGAAGCAAAAGGAGATGCAGAAACAGGAGATGCAGCAGCACGACATGGATCAAGAGATGAAGCAGCAGGAGATTCATTCGGGGACAGAAAGTATCATCTGATGCAGCAAGAGATGCAGCAGTAGATGAAGCATCAGCTGATGCCGCAGCAGGAGCTTCAGAAGGAGATGCATCAACAGGAAATGCTTCAGCAGATTTTTCAGCAGGAAATTCTGTAGGACATTCTGCAGTAGGAGATTCTGCAGTAGGAGATTCAGTAGACAATGCAGCAGGAGATGCAGCAGGAAATATAGAAGGAGATTCAGCAGCAGGGTATGTAGTATGAGATGCAGCAGGAGATTCATCAGCAGGAATTGTAGCAGGAGATGCTGGAGGAGATTCTGCAGAAGAAGATTCAGCAGGAGATGAAGCAGGAGATGAAATAGCAACATATGCATCAGCGTTTACAGCAGGAAGTGCAGCAGGAGATTGAGCAGGAGATGCAGCCGCAGATGCCTTCAACAGGATATGCAGCTGAAATGCAGAGGTACTAGATGCATCCGTAGAAGATTGAGCATCAGATGCAGCAGGAAATAGAGATACTTCTGCAGATTCATCCTCAGATGCATCCGCAGAAGATGCAGCAGGAGATGAAGCAGCAGATGCAGCATCAGGAGATGCAGGAGGACATCAAGTAGAAGAAGATGCAGCAGAAGGAGATGCTGCAGCAGCACATGTACAAGGTAATGCAGCAGTAGGAGATGCAGAAGCAGCAGATGCAGCAGAAAATTCAGCAGCAGGAGTTTCAGCATGATATGTAGAAGCATGAGATGCCGCAGAAGATTCATCATGAGATTCAGCAGAAACTGATGCAGCAGCAGGAGAAGCAGCAGGAGATGCAGCATCAGCAGGAGATGCAGCCGCAGATGCCTTCATTAGGATATGCACCTGAAATGCAGAAGCACTAGGTGCATCCATAGAAGATTGAGCAGCAGATGCAGCAGGAAATGGAGATGATTCTGGAGATGCATCCTCAGATGCATCCGCAGAAGATGCAGCAGGAGGTGAAGCATCAGATGCAGCAGCGGGAGATGCAGGAGGACATCAAGTAGAAGGAGAAGCAGCAGCAGCAAATGTAGCAGGAGATGCAGCAGTACATGATGCATCAGGAAATGGAGCAGCAGATTAAGCAGGTACAGGAAATGCAGAAATTATGCAGCAGGAGGTAATGCAGCAGGTGATGCAGCAGCAGGTGATGCAGCTGCAGCTGCAGAGGCAGCAGATGCAGCAGTAATAGATGCAGCAGACGAAGCAGAAGGAGATTCAGAAACAGGAGATGCAGCAGCAGGACATGGATCAAGAGATGAAATAGCAGGAGATTCATTAGGAGATGCAGTAGCAGGATATGAAACACCAGGAGATATAGTAGCAGGAGATGCAGCATGAGATGCAGCAGGGGATGTATCAGGTGATGCAGAATCAGCAGATACAGCAGAAAATGCTGTAGCAGGAGATGCAGAAGGAGATGTAGCAGAAGGAGATTCAGCAGCAGGAGATGCTGCAGCAGGAGATGCAGCAGCAGGAGATGCAGCAGGAGTTGCAGCAGGATGAGATGGAACAGGAGATGCAGTAGGAGGAGGTACAACAGCACCAGATGCAGTAGAAGGAGATGAATAAGAGATGCAGCAGCAATTGATGCAGCAGGAGATGCTGGAGCCGGAGATGCAGAAGAAGTAGATACAGAAGCAGGAGATGCAGCAGGACATGCATCAGCAGGAGATACAGCAAAACATACATCAGCAGGAGACACAGCAGCAGGATATGAGGCAGGAGATGCACCAGCAGCAGAAGCAGCAGCAGATGCAGCAACTTATGTAGCAGAAGATGCAGAAGCATATGCTGCAGGAGATACAGCAGCAGATGAAGCAGCAGACGGAGCTGGAGATGTAGCATCACCAGAAGCAGAAGCAGATGCAGCAGCAAAGAATGCAGGATGAGATGCAGCAGGAATTGCATCAGCAGAAGATGCTGCTGGAAATTCAGTAGAATATGCAACAGCAAGAGATTTGGCTACAGCAGATGCATCAGGATATGCATGAGGTGTATCAGCAGGAAATGTAGCAGGAGATGCATATTCAGCAGGTGGTGCACCAGTATATGCAGCAGGAGATTCAACAGAAGGAAACGCAGCAGGAAATCAGCCCGGAGATGCAGCAGCTGGAGATGCAGGAAAAGAAGATGCAGCCGCACCAGAAGCAGCAGCAGATTCAGCAAGAGTTGCAGCAGCAGGAGATGAAGAGGCAAGAGATTCAGCAGAAGATGCAGCAAGAGATGAAGCAGCAGGCTATACAGCAGCAGGAGATGAAGCAGCAGATGCAGCAGCAGGAGATGCAGGAGGACTTCAAGTAGAATGAGATGCAGCAGCAGCAAATGTAGCAGGAGATTCAGCAGCACATGAAGCATCAGAAAATGGAGCAGGAGATTAAGCAGCAGGAGGAAATGCAGCAGAATATGTAGCAGGAGTTGATGCAGCTGTAGCTGCAGAGGCAGCAGATGCGGCAGCAATAGATGCAGCAGCAGATGAAGCAGCAGCAGATGAAGCAGCAGCATATGCAACAGCAGATGCACCAGATGGAGCAGAAGGAGATGCAGCACGGGATGGAGCAGCAGATGCAACGGGAAATGCTGCATCAGAAGATGCATCCACAGACGCATGAGCAGAGGATGCATCAGGAGATGTAGCAGCAGGAGATACAGGAGCAGATGATGCCGCAGGAGGTGCAGCAGTAAGAAATGCAGCAAGATATGCTGCAAAAGAGATGCAGTAGGATATGAAGCAGGAGATGCAGCAGCAGGAGATGCAGCCGGGGATGCATATTCATCAGTAGATTCAGAAGAAACTTCAGAAGGAGATGCAGCAGTAGGAGATTTAGCAGGAGATGCAGCAGTAGATGAAGCAGCAGCATAGGCAACAGCAGATGCACCAGATGGAGCAGAAAGAGATGCAGCAGGGGATGGAGCAGCAGATGCAACGGGAAATGACTCATGAGGAGATGCATCCGCAGATGCATGAGCAGAGGATGCATCAGGAGATGTAGCAGCAGGAGATACAGAAGCAGGAGATGCAGCAGCAGATGCAGCATCAGGAGATGCAGGAGGACATCAAGTCATAGGGGCTGCTCCTGCTTCCTCATTTTCTTCTATATCTCCCGCTGCAACTTCTGCTGCTGCCTCTCCTGGTGCATTGCCTGCTGATGCATCTCCTGCTACATATCCTTCTTCTGCATCTACTGTTGCTACATTTCCTGCTGAATTTGCTGCTGAATCTGCTGCTGCATCCCCTGCTGCTGATTCTCCTGCTTCTGCATATCCTGCTGCTTTCTGGTCTGTTTCATCTACTGCTGCTGCATATCCTCCTACATCTTCTGCTGCTACACTTCCTTCTGCTGCATCTGCTACTGCACCTCCTGCTGCATCTCCTTCTGCTGTATCTCCTGCTGAAAATCCTGCTGCATCTCCTACGGCTGCATCTCCTGCAGCTGAATCTGCTGCCGCAGTGCTGTGGTTGCATCTCCTGCTGCTGCATCTCCTGTTGCTGCATCTCCTTCAGAATATCCTGATGATGCAGATGCAGCAGCTGGAGCAGCAGGAGATGCAGAAGGAGATGCAGCAGGAGATGCCCTGCCCCAGCAGGAGATGGAGCAGGAGATACAGCAGCAGGCCAAGCAGCAGTAGATGCAGCAGAGAATGGAGCAACACGAGATTCAGCAGTAGGAGATGGCACAGGAGATGCAGCTGCAGGAGATGCAGCAGCAGATACAGCATCAGGAGATGCACGAGGACATCCATCAGCAGGAGATGCAGCAGCAGGAGATGCACCGGGAGGCGAATCTACAGCAGATGCAGCAAAAGATGCAGGAGATTCGGCAGCAGGTGATGCAGAAGCAGGAGATGCAGCAGCAGGAGATGTGGTATGAGATGCAGAAGCAGGAGATTCAGCAGCCCATGCAGCAGGAGATTCAGCACCTGCAGATGCAGCAGCAGGAGATGAAGTATCAGATGCAGGAGCAGGAAATGCAGCAGAAGGAAATGCAGCAAAAGGAGATGCAGCAGGATTTGCCGCAGAAGGAGATGCAGCAGTAGAAAATACATCAGGAAATGCATCAGAAGTCGCAGCCGCAGGAGATGGAGCAGAAGCAACTGCAGCTGGAAATGCAGCAGCAGGAGATGCAGCAGCAGGAGATGCAGTAGCAGCAGATCCAGCAAGAAAACACCATTATAAGATGAATCCGCAGATGCAACAGAAGGATATGGAGCAGGAGATGCAGCCGCAAGAGATGGAGCAGGAGATGCAGAAGGAGATGCAGTAACAGGAGATGTAGCAGCAGGATATGCAGCAAGAGACTGAGCAAGAGAAGATCTATCCTGAGATGCAGCAGCAGGAAATGCAGCGGGAGATATAGAAGCAGATGAAGCAGCAGTAGATGCAGCAGGAAGATAGGCATCAGAAGGAGATAAAACAGGAGATGCAAAAGCAGGAAATTTAGCTACAGGAGATGCATTAGGAGATGCAGTAGCAGCAGATACAGCATCAGGAGATGCAGCTGCAGTAGGTGCAGGAGCAGATTCAGAAGCAGATTCCGTAAGAGATGCAGCAGCAGGAGATTGATAAGCAAAAGCTATAGCAGCAGGAGATGCAGCAGCAGGAAATTCAGGAGGAGATGCAGCAGCAGAAGCAGCAGGTAATGCAGCAGCAGTAGATGAAGTAGGCTTAGAAGCAGCTGTAGATGCAGCAGGGTATGCAAGAGCAGGAGATTCAGCATCAGGAGATGAAGCAGGGGAGATGCATCATCAGATGAATCTGCTGATGCATCAGAGGAAGTTGCAGAAGGAGATGCAGCAGCAGGAGGTTCAGCAGAGGATGCAGCAGCAATCGATGCAGGTGGAGATCCAGGAGGAGGACATAGAGAAGCAGGAGATGCAGCAGCACATGCAGCAGCAGATGCAGGAGATGAAGCAGTATGAGAAGCAGCAGGAGGAGATTGAGCAGGAGATGCATCAGGAGGTGCATCAGCAGGAGATGCAGCATTAGGAGATGTACCAGTGGATGCAGCAGCAGGAGATGCAGCAGGGGATTCAGTAGAAGGTGATGCAGCAGCAGATGCAGCAGAAGTGAATTCAGCAGCAGAAGATGCAGCAGTGTATGCAGCAGCAGCAGATGGAGCATCAGGTGATGCAGAAGGACATCAAAAAATCAGAAGATGAAGCAAGAGGAGATGCAGCAGTAGATTAATCTACAGCAGATGCACCAAAAGATGCAAGAGATGCAGCAGCCGGAGATGCAGCTGGAGATGCAGCAGCAGTAGATTTGAGCAAGATATAGAGAAGCAGGAGATGCATCAGCGGGAGATGTGGCATGAGAGGCAGAAGAAGAAGATCCTGCAGCAGATGCAGTAGCATATGCAGCACCAGCAGATGCAGCAGCAGGAGATTCAGCAGCAGGAGATGCAGGCAGCTGACGAAAGAGGAGATGCAGATTCAGCAGCAGATGAAGTAGCAGGAGATGCAGCAGCAGATGAAGTAGGAGGAGTTGCAGCAGCAGATGCAATAGCAGGAGATGCAGCAATATATGAAGCAGGACCAGATGAAGGAGCAAATGCTGAAGATGTAGTAGGAGGAGATTAAGCAGGAGATCCAGCAGGAAGAGATACAGCAGGATATGCAGAAAAAGATAAAGCAGAAAGAGATGCATCAGGAAATACAGCAGCAGGATATGCATCAGCAGGAAATGCAGCAGAACATGCACTAGCAGAAGATGCAGCAAGAGATGTAGAAGGAAATGCAGCAGCAGGGGATGTAGTAGGAGATGCAGCAGGAGATACATCAGCAGGAATTGTAGCAGGAGATGCTGGACGAGATTCTGCGGAAGAAGATTCAGTAGGAGATGCAGCAGGAGATGAAATAACAACATAGGCATCCTCAGTTACAGCAGGATGTGCAGCAGGAGATTCAGCAGGAGATGTAGCAACAGGAGATGCAGCCGCAGATGCCTTCAACAGGATATGCAGCTGAAATGCAGAAGCACTAGATGCATCCGTAGAAGATTGAGCAGCAGATCAGCAGGAAATGGAGATGCTTCTGGAGATGATCTGCAGATGCATCCGCAGAGTTTGCAGCAGGAGATGAAGCAGCAGATGCAGCAGCAGGAGATGCAGGAGGACATCAAGTAGAAGGAGATGCAGCAGCAGCAAATGTAGCAGGAGATGCAGCAGTCCATGAAGCATCAGGAAATGGAGCAGCAGATTAATGAGATGCAGCAGTCCATGAAGCATCAGGAAATAGAGCAGCATATTAAGCAGCAGCAGGATATGCAGCAAAATATGCAGATAGAGGTAATGCAGCAGGTGATGCATCAGAAAGTGATGCAGCTGCAGCTGCAGAGGTAGCAGATGAAGCAGCAATAGATGCAGCAGCAGATGCATCAGGAGATGCTGATTCAGTAGGAGATGTAGCAGCAGAAGATGCTGCAGCAGATGATGCAGCAGGAGATGCAGCAGAAGGAAATGCAGCAAGATATGATGCAGGAGGAAATGCAGTAAGATATGAAGCAGGAGATGCAGCAGCAGGAGATGCAGCAGGGGATGCATATTCAGCAGTAGATTCAGCAGAAACTTCAGAAGGAGATGCAGCAGAAGGAGATTTAGCAGGAGATGCAGCAGTAGATGAAGCAGCAGCATAGGCAACAGCAGATGCACCAGATGGAGCAGAAAGAGATGCAGCAGGGGATGGATCAGCAGATGCAACGGGAAATGACGCATGAGGAGATGCATCCGCAGATGCATGAGCAGAGGATGCATCAGGAGAGGTAGCAGCAGGAGATACAGGATACCGCAGGAGATGCAGCAGGAGATGCAACCTCAGAAGATGCAGCAACAAGAGATGCAGCAGGAGATGCAGCATCACATTCAGTATCAGCAGATGCAGCAGCAGGAAATACAACAGGAATAGATGCAGAAGGTAATGCAGCAGCAGGAGTTGAAGCAGAATATGCAGCAGCAGGAAATTCAGCAGCAAGAAATTGAGACGGAGATGCAGGAGGAGATGCAGCTGGAGGAGATGCAGAAGGAGATGCAGCAGAAGAAGATGATACATCAGCACACGCAGAAGGAGATGCTGCAGTAGGAGATGCAGCAGAAGATTCAGCAGCAGGAGATTCAGCAGCAGAGAAAGGATATTCAGTAGCAGACACGGCATCAGGAGATTCAACAGCTGGAGGTGCAGCAGGAGATGCAGAAGCAAACGCAGCAGTAGGAGTGGCAGCAGGTGGAGATGCATTAGGAGATGCAGCATGATATGTAGAAGCATTAGATGTCAAAGGAGATTCATCAGGAGATCCAGCAGCAACGGATGCAGCAGCAGGAGATGCAGCAGCAGCAGGAGATGCAGAAGCAGCAGGAGATGCAGAAGCAGATGCAGCAGGAAATGAAGATTCATCAGAAGATGCAGTAGGAAGAGATTCTTCAACATATGCAGCAGCATGATATGATGCATCAACAGGAGATACAGCAGGTTATGGAGAAAGAGGAGACGATGCAGAAGACGCAGCAGCAGAAGATTCAGTAGGAGAAGATGCAGCAGCAGGAGATTAAGAAGAAGGAGATTCAGCAGCAGGAGATGCATATTCCGAAGGAGATACGTCAGGAGATGTAACAGGATGTGTAGCAGCATGAGATGCCACCAGAGATTCAGGAGGAGATTCAGCAGAAAGAGATGCAAGAGCAGGAGATGAAGCAGCAGGAGATGCAGAAGCAGGCTATACAGCATCAGGAGATGAAGCAGCAGATGCAGCAGCAGGAAATGCAGTAAGACATCAAGTAGAAGGATATGCAGAAGCAGCAAATGTAGCAGGAGATGCAGCAGTACATGAAGCAGCAGGAAATGGAGCAGCAGAATAAGGAGATGCAATATCAGGAAATGCAGCAGAATATGCAGCAGGATGTAATGCAGCAGGTGGTGCAGCAGCTGGTTATGCAGCTGCAGATGCAGAGGCAGCAGATCCAGCAGCAATAGATGCAGCAGCAGATGCATCAGGAGTTGCAGATTCAGTAGGAGATGTAGCAGCAGAAGTTGCTGCAGCAGATGATGCAGCAGGAGATGCAGCAGGAGATGCAGCAGAAGGAAATGCAGCAAGATAAGCTGCAGGAGGAGATGCAGTAGGATATGAAGCAGGAGATGCACCAGCAAGAGATGCAGCAGGGTATGCATATTCAGCAGTAGATTCAGCAGAAACATCAGAAGAAGATTTAGCAGCAGGAGATTTAGCAGCAGATACAGCAGTAGATGAAGCAGCAGCAGATGCAGCAGCAAATTCAGCAGATGCAGCTGTAGTAGATACATAAAGAGCTGCAGCAGGAAATGCAGATGAATATGGAGGAGCAGGAGATACAGCAGGAGATGCATCTGCAGGTGATGCAGAAGGAGATGCAGCAGGTGACGCTCAAGGAGATGCAGCAGGAGATGCAGAACGAGATGAAGCAGGAAGATATGTAGCAGAAGGAGATGACGCAGGAGATGCTTCAGTATAAGGTGCATCATGAGATAGAGCAGGAGATGCAGCAGCAGACGAAGCAAAAGGAGATGCAGAAACAGGAGATGCAGCAGCAGGACATGGATCAAGAGATGAAGCAGCAGGAGATTCGTTAGGAGATGCAGTAGCAGGATATGAAACAGCAGGAGATATAGCAGCAGGAGATGCAGCAGGAGATGCAGCAGCAGTAGATTGAGCAAGATATACAGAAGCAGGAGATGCATCAGTGGGAGATGTGGCATGAGAGGCAGAAGAAGAAGATCCTGCAGCAGATGCAGTATCATATGCAGCACCAGCAGATGCAGCAGCAAGAATTCAGCAGCAGGAGATGCAGCAGTCAGAGATGCATTTACTGCGGCTGCATCTCCTGCTATATTTCCTTCTGCTGCATATTCTTTACTTCATCTATTACTATGCACCTCCTGCTGCTGCATCTCCTCCTTCTGCATCTCCGGCTGAATCGCCTGTAGCAGCTCCTGCTTCTTCATCTCCTGCTGCTACATCTCCTAGTGCATATGATGCTGCTGCATCTGCTGTTACTTCTGCTGCTGCTGCATTCCCTGTTGCATCTCCTGATGCTGCAGCTCCTTCTGCATCTCCTTCTGTGTCTCCTGCTACTACATCCCCTGCTGCTGCATTTCCTGCTTCATCTCCTGATGCTGCAACTCCATCTGCATCTTCTCCCAATGCATCTCCTGCAGAATCTGCTGCTGCTGCATCTCCTGTTGCATCTGCTTCTGATGCATCTGCGGATACATCTCTGCTGCTGCATCTCTTGCTGCATTGCCTGCTTCGTCTGCTGATGCATCTGCTGCTGCTCTATGTCCTGCTACATCTCGTCATCCTTTACATCCTGCTTCTCTTCCTATTGCTTCTCCTGTTGCATCTGCATTTCCTGCTGCATCTGCTTCTGCACCTCCTGCTGCTGCATCTGCTTCTACATGTACGTTATAACCTTCTACGTTTGCTGCCTCATCTCCTGGTACATCTGCTAATAAACATCCTGCTGCTGCATCTCCTGCTTCATCTTCAGCTGCTGCATCTGTGGCTTCATTACGTCATATGTCATCTCCTGCTGCATCTGCTGCAGTATTTCCTGCTGCAGTATCTGCTGATCCTGCATCTACTGCTGCATTTCCTGCTGCATCTGCTGCTGCTCTGCTGCTGCTTCATCTCCTGCCAAATCTCCTGCTACATATCCTGCTGCTGCACCTCCTAATGCGTCTCATGATAATGCTTCATCTCCTGCTACTGCATCTCCTGCTGCACCTACTGCTGCTGCATTTCCTGCTGCATCTTCTGCTGCTTCGACTCTTGCTGATGGGTCTGATGCAGCATCTCTTACTCTTGCATCTCCTGCTGCATCTCTTGCTGCTGCATTACCTGTTCTATCTTCTCCTACTGCATCTCCTCCTGCTGCATATCCTGCTTCTGTATATACTGCTGCCTTTCCTCCTGCTGCATTTCCTGCTGCTGAATCTCTTTCTGCATCTCCTTCTTCTGAATATCCTGCTACTCTACTACCTTCTGCATCGATTCCTGCTGCATGTCCTTCTGCTGCATCGACTCCTGCTGCATCTGCTTCTGCATCTTTTGCTGATGCATCTCCTGCTAAATCTGCATCTCCTGCTGCATCTGCTTCTGCATCTCCTGCTGATGCATCTCTTACTCTTGCATCTCCTTCTCCTGAATCTCCTCCTGAATCGCCGGCAGCATCTCATTCCGCTACATATCCTGCTACATCTCCTGACATATCTCCTTCTGAATATGCATCACCTGCTGCTTCTTTTGCAGTACAATCTCCTGCTTCTTAATCTCCTGCTGCTGAATCTCCTGCTGCTTCATCTGCTGCATCATCTCCTCTTTCTCCATAACCTGCTGTATCTCCAGTTGCTGCATCATAACATGCTGCTGCATATGTTGAAGAATCTCTTCCTACTGCATCTTCTGATGAATCTTCATTTCCTGCTGCATCTGCTTCTGCATCTCCTGCTGCTTCTCCTGCTGCTGCATCAGTTGCTGCTCAATCTCCTTCTGAATTTCCTGCTGCTTCTCCTTCTGAATATGCATTTCCTGATGCATCTCCACTTGCTGTCACTTCTGCTGCTGCGTTTGCTTCTGCATCTCCTGCTGCACCTCCTGCTGCTGAATCTCCTGATGTCGTGTCTGCTGCTGAATCTCCTTTGTCTGCTGCTGAATCTCCTGCTGCATCTGCTGCTGCTGCAGCTCCTACTGCTGCATCACCGTCTGCATGTGCTGCTGCAGCATCTCCTAATGCTGCATCTCCTGTTGCTACATCTGCTGGTGCTACAACTGCTGCAACATCTGCTTCTGCATCTCCTGCTGCTGCACCTCCTGCTACATCTTCGTCTGAATCTTTTGGTGCTGCATTTCCTGCTGATGCATATTCTCCTTCAACTCCTGCTGCTGCATTACCTTCAGCTGAATTTTCTACTGAATCTCCTGCTGCCTTTTCCACTGAATCTCCTGCTGCAGAATCTCCTACGGAATTTCCTGCTGCACAATCTGCTGATGCATTTCCTGCTGATGCATCTCCTGCTGAATCTCCTGCCTCTTCATCTCCTGCTGCTGCAATTCCTGCTGAATCTGCTGCTGCCTCTGGTGCGGCTGCATCTTCTTTTCCTGCATCTCCTGCTGCTGCATCTCCAGCTGATTTCCTGCTGCATTTCCTTCTCTTGAATCTCCTGCTGCATATCCTGGTGCATCACCTGCTGAATATTCATCTTCTGCTACATCTCCTGCTGATACACCTCATGCAGCTGCAGCTGCTGCTGCATATCCTGATGCATCTGCTGTTGCCAAATCGCTTGCTGTTGCATATCCTACTGAATTTCCAGCAGCATCTCGTGCTGATGCAATTCCTGCTGCATCTCATCTTGCATAATTTGCTGCTGCATCTGCTGCTGCTTCTGGTGATGCTACAACTCCAGCTGCATCTGCTGCTTCATCTGCTGCTGTATCTCCTGCTGCATATGGTTCTGCATCTTCTGCTGCATATGGTTCTGCATCTTCTGCTGCATATGGTGCTGCTTCTCCTGCTGCTGCATCAGTTCCTGCTGAATCTCCAGATGAATCTCCTGCGGCATCTCCTGCTTCTACATATCATGCTGAATCTCCTTTTGCATCTCCTTCTGAATATGCATCTCCTGATGCATCTCCACTTGCTGCCACTACTACTGCTGCGTTTGCTTCTGCATCTCCTGATGTATCTCCTCCTGCTGAATCTCCTGATGCCGTTTCTGCTGCTGAATATCGTTTGACTGCTGATGAATATCCTTTGTCTCCTGCTGAATCTCCTGCTGCTGAATCTCCTGCTGCATCTCCTTCTGCTGCATCTCCTATTGCTGCATCTCCTATTGCTGCACCTGCTGCAACATCTGCTTCTGCATCTCCTGCTGCTGCACCTCCTGCTGCATCTCTGTCTGAATCTTTTGGTACTGCATTTCCTGCTGATGCATATTCTGCTTCAACTCCTGCTGCTGCATTACCTTCTGCATCTATTCCTGTTGTATTTCTGGCTGCTGCATCTCCTGCTGCTGCATCTGCTGACACTGCATGTGCTGCTGCATCTCCTGCTGCATCTCTTGGTGCTGCATCTTCTGGTGTTGCATCTCCTGCTGCATCTCCTGTGGCATCACCTGCTCCTGTATCTCCTGCTGCTATATCTCCTGATGCATCCTCTGATCATGCATCTGTGGATACATCTGTGGATACATCTCCTGATGCACCATTTCCCGTTGCATCTGCTGATCCATCCCCTGCTGCATCTCTTTCTGCTCCATCTGGTGCATCTGCTGTTGCATATGTTGCTGCTTCATCTACTGCTCCATCTCCTGTTAAATCTCCTGCTGCTGCA
Source organism: Clamator glandarius (assembly GCA_033459285.1). Lineage (NCBI taxonomy): Eukaryota > Metazoa > Chordata > Aves > Cuculiformes > Cuculidae > Clamator > Clamator glandarius. The sequence goes on along the minus strand of JAUNZM010000481.1, from coordinate 1,924 downwards.
TCGCCTTCTGAAGTTTCTGCTGAATCTACTGCTGAATATGCATCCCCTGTTGCGTCTCCTGCTGCTGCATCTCCTGCTTCATATCCTACTGCATCTCCTCCTGCAGCATATCTTGCTGCATTTCCTTCTGCTGAATCTCCTGCTGCTACATCTCCTACTAAATCTGCATATCCTGATGCATCTGCTGCTGTATCTATTGCTGCTACATCTGCTGCCTCTGCAGGTGCATCTGCATCACTTTCTGATGCATCACCTGCTGCATTACCTCCTGCTGAATAATCTGCTGCTCCATTTCCTGATGCTTCACGTACTGCTGCATCTGCTGCTACATTTGCTGATGCTGCATCTCCTTGTACTTGATGTCCTCCTTCATCTCCTGCTGCTGCATCTCCTACGGCATCCTCTGCGGATGCATCTCCAGAATTATCTCCATTTCCTGCTGCATCTGCTGCTCAATCTTCTACGGATGCATCTAGTGCTTCTGCATTTCAGCTGCATATACTGTTGAAGGCATCTGCAGCTGCATCTCCTGCTGCTACATCTCCTGCTTCTAAATCTCCTGCTGAATCTCCTGCTGCAATTTCTGCTGTAAATGCTGATGCCTAAGTTGCTATTTCATCTCCATCTGCATCTCCTGCTGAATCTTCTTTTGCAGAATCTCCTCCAGCATCTCCTGCTACAATTCTTGCTGATTTATCTCCTGCTGCTGAATCTCCTTCTATATCTCCTGCTGCATCTACAGCTGCATTTTCTACTGAATCTCATGCTGCAGAATCTCCTACAGAATTTCCTGCTGAAGAATCTTCTGATGCATTTCCTGCTGATGCATCGCCTTCTGAATCTCCTGCTGCTGCAACTCCTGCTGAACCTGCTGCTGCCTCTGGTTCGCCTGCATCTTCTTTTCCTGCATCTCCTGCTGCTGCATCTCCGGCTGATTTCCTGCTGCATTTCCTTCTCTTGAATCTCCTGCTGCATATCAGGAGCTTATTCAGCTACATCCAGCGACAGGACGGTGAGTTCTGCTTTTGGGGTAGCCATAGGCGACTGGGTGCTTCCCGAACGGGGAAAAACCCTAAAAAACTCGATCGCAAAATCGGCGCCGGGCTCCGGGCACATCGGACGATCCCGCGCGGTGACTGACGGGAGGGGGCGGTCCCGGAAGCTCCCGCGGGGGATTTAAAGGGCCCTTAGGGAGCACAGGCGAAGAGGAGTGTGGCAAGGAGGTGTGGGGTTCATTAAACAAGGCAGTTTGAGCGGCAGTTAGGGCGAGCAGGGCGAGCAGGGAAGGGCTGGAGCACGGTCGGAAGGGATTGAGGAAAATGGTGGATACCCGACGAAAGACTAAGGCTGCACCAAGCGTGGTGGAGGCTGCCACCCAGACGGAGCCCCGGTGGGCACATGCAGCTACCCAGACCCTGGGCTGCAGACAGTGCCCCCCTCCTGTAGTGGCTCATGCCTCTGGCTCAGGCTCCACCTGTGGAAGCTGTGTTTGGGTAGGGGAACTGCTTCATATGGTGGAAGAGCTGAGGAAGGAAGTGGATAGGCTGAGGGCCATCAGGGAATGTGAGAGGGAGATAGATGAGTGGAGCAGGACCCTCTCACAGGCTGCTGGAGCCAGTGAAATTGAGCACCGCCCACCGGTAAGCTGCAAGGATGGGAGAGACAGAGAGGGGGAATGGCAGCAGGTTCCTGCCCGGAGAAGGAAACCTGCTCCCCCCACCCAGGCAATTAACCCCCAGATCTCTCTGGGGAACAAATATGAGGTGCTGATGGTGCAGCCTAGCCTTAAAGATGAAGAGGGCTGCACCCACAGCCTAGAAGTGCTTCCGAAGCCCCATCACCCTCCCACAGCCTTAAAAACATCCTCGGTTAAAAAGAAGAGGAGGGTGATTGTCTTGGGGGGTTCCCTTCTCAAAGGAATGGA